>OX637267.1:1225000-1532500 GCA_951799465.1 Leptophobia aripa | reverse complement strand
TGAAATGAGTTAAGATATTCCTTAGATTAGATACAGTCTTCTATTTATCCTGTGTGTCCTTAACATATGGCTTCGTATCGTATACTTTATCTATGAAAAAAAATATTTTGACCCTATTTTAATTACATAATACACAGTTATAAACTGCTTACCAATTTCGTTTCCATCAGAGCCCTGTTTATCAGCTGAGCTAGTGTTGAACTTTCTCATATTCGTTCTGACTGGCCATTTCACTACTCTCACTCGAAGTCTCATTTTTAATTATCTAAAAAAGAATAGTTTGAATAAACAGTATGAACACTATTCGATAGAGCAACATTGCGATTTTCCCGAGGGTAATTCATATCTTATGAATATTCACAAATCTCTACTACCGTCAGGTTTAAAAAAATCCAATAAAAAAATTAAAAATCGGCAAACGTTGCTAGAGCAAATACGAAATTAACGGAGCTGGGAGCGGTATTGTCACTGCCCAAATTCTGTATGTTAAGAATACGATTTAATTAACACAAGAACATATAAAAGCAATTACAATTAAAAAAAACAATTGAGCATCGTTGTAATGATAGTTGTAATTGCACGATAAACCTTTCACTTGTATTACGAAGGATATGTAACGAACTATGCACCGGAAAGTGAAAATTACAGTTAAGGCTTAATTGATGACCATGCAAGGCCATGTTGCATCAACACATTGTTATTAACTCAAAATCACGAGTAATCTTAAGAACAACTGAGTTTGTACTAACAGCGTAATTTACATTTATAACACTTTCGTTGCCACACACGTATAAGATATTTGCCATTTATTCTTGCCTTCACAATGTAAATCTTTAATAACAATAATGTTAAGCACGAGTGTTTAAGTTATTAGGTAATCTGTAACAATTTAAAATAACAAAGTCCAATGTTAACTAATACTAAAGCTTAAAATACTTTAAGAGACAAACAATTTAAAAAAAGAAAGATCATTAGAGGTACCTCTGTTTATATCTATATACAGACTGAAACTTCACTGAATCTTTGCAATTAGTTTCCAGAGAAATTGCTTTTTTAAAAATTACTGATTTATATTTATAATATTTTGATTTGTTTCTGCATTTCTACGTTATTATAAGCTTCCATAGAATTTTCGCATAAGTTGTATTAAGCTTGGAAGTAAAGTATTCATAAAATTTAAAGGAATATATCAATGTCAATTGTCAATATTAAAAATTAGCAAAAATATCTAGTTAAAATAAGCAAGTGTTAGGTTATGTCTGTTGAATATTAAAATTGTAGAATCTCGCGAACAAGTGATTCTAATTATCAGAAAAAAGTATTTATGTCGCATGAATAAAACCTTTGTCGATCGATTTTTTTTTAAACATTAGCACAACCAATTTCAAATAAAGAATAAAATAAATTAGTTGGCGAAGATAATAGAAATTTCAAATTTCGAACACAAAAGAACTGTTATAGAAAGTTGATCCTTGAGATATTTTCCCTTTAATAAAGATACAAATTTAATGTTGAGAACGAGTTACTTTCACATATTAAAACCTGAATTGCTACATCGCGCTCTTTAAAAATGCGAAATATAAGCACTCCCATCGTTACCGTTATATACCATACATCCTTAAAACTATGTGTGTCTGGGTTTTTTTGGGTTTAACGTAAAAGAAACTAGAAGATCTCTGACATAGTTGCGTATAATGTAACAAAAGTTTCTAATACATATTATGTGTCATACGATGTAGCCCGAAATACATGTTAAGACACAGATACCAGTTTGAATCCGTTACAACATACACTGAACCATCTTATAAGTTTAGATTTTTCTATATATACGTATTCGTTTTAATTTTATTTAGACGTATTAATTTTTGCTCAATATCCTAAAACATATTTATCTAACTATTCGTATAATTTACAACATAGAACACCATATGTCACAAAACAAAACACATCCAAACATCCCACGTTCCATATTTAAAAATTAGAAAATCACCTTTAATTTCACACTTTCAAAAAATCACTGTCGTATACCGAAATGTGTTTATAATTATGCTATTGTTCCGACCGCGCGGTTGCCGACAGACTGAACGACGTCCGTATAGCTTACTATCGGTTGTCATGGTGCGTTTCCATGGTAACGAAACGTCACGAGAACAATGTCCGAAGTCGACACGTGACGTCATGTTGAGTCGATGCAGGCGTTGGCAGATTTGAAAGATATATAGTTTTAATTTTTGACAACCAGTTTAATTGAGAAATCACCAATATAATAAGGAATATGAATAATAATGCTCAACTTAAAGAAATCCACGCGATATTATACTCGACATTTAACTTAAATTATAGTTTATAGTAAAATGACTTTAAAATTAAATATAGATTTAAATGTGTAATAAGATTAGCACAAATGTTAACAGAATGGAGCTGCAGTGAGGTCTTAAGGTCAGAAGAATAGGGTTTCTCTGCGGTTTATCTATAGGGTACGGTTACTTACTGAGTAAATACTAGTAACTTACTATAAAATCATATTTTTATATATATATTAGATAAAAACGATCGTGAAACAATGGAAACAGTAACAACTCGTTACGATACTAATATTGGTGTATAAAAAAAAATTAACACATAGTTGACTGGAATCTATCGGATATCAGACTTTCTAAGCCATTCTATCGAACTTTAACTTACGTTCACCCAAAATTAGATGGAGCTTTTTAAAAGTTCATTTTACGTCATTACAAATTAAATTCAGCAAAATCAGTTGACAGTTTCCAATACATTCATCACCTTTTTTGCCAGATCGCTTTTTAGCCATAAATTTGCTATTATATGTACCAAGATATACTATTATATACTCATATTAATTAATAAATAAAAACCTCTGTTTTTACATAAAAAAGGTATTTTATTATCTTGCGAAAATATTTGGCATGTTTTAGAGTTTAAGTACTATGAGAGCTTAAGTATTATGAATTAAATTACAACACTGCGTCAAAAATGACTTCAAATACTTAAATAGTTACCTTATTAGGTAATTAATTAAAACCGGAATGAACCTAGAGAAAGTTCACGTATACAGATGCAAGTAAAAGTAGATCGAATGTACGGTAAACTGTTTTTTCATAGAAATAATTACTACACAATAAGCATTGTCTATTCAGAGCATGTTTTGTCAACATCATTAACCCGGTGATGCCTAGATTTTAAATTCTTTAAGCAGGTTAAACGTCCGCAAAACTCTGTCGAAACAAGTAAACGATCAAAGTGAAATTTCACTCAAAAAAATGTCAGAACTCAGATTTAAATAACACGTATATCGTATAAAATATCAAATTTCACTCACATTTCTCTTCGTCTAGACTTTACTATATAGATCGAACCATCCTCGAACCACTTGCAAATCGCAGGTAGTTTATAGTCAATAACGATCATATGGGAAGTTACAAAGACCGCGTACACAAGGAAATGTAAGACACATTTATTTGTATCTTGTTTTTTCTTGTATTATCGATGCACAAAGTAAATAATTGAGAATGTAACATGTTGCTTGTATTCTCGGGAAATCACAATGAATATTATTGTTATTGTGATTATTCTATGACATTACAGTTTATATTTATATATTACTCCCTATATATATAGGGAGTAATATAACAAAATATAACACTATAGTGTTATATTTTGGTTAACAAATCATTAAAAAAAACATTCTTCATCTATGTAACATTCTTATGAATCCTCGGAAATTACAAAGAAATAATATAGACATTACAATTACTGTCAGTGCCCAAATGAAGGGTGCACAGCGGACGAATGGAACTGGATAGAAGGAACGCCTTTAAATCGAGTAGTCCAAGTATGTTCTATTGTAAAGAGCTGCAACCATTACACCATGATCCACAGTATATATGTATACATTAATAAATGGTTATTATCTTGATGTGTAACTAAATGAAGAAGAGAAAGTTCAAAAAAGTTGTTATTTTATTTAATGAATATTAAATTTATGTATATGGGTTGCAAAGGTACCGTTTGGAATTAAATTACATTTAAGAGGTGAATGTCCATTTTGCAACATACGTCGACATATAATAAAGTTTATAACAGTAAATCTTAAAATCAGTACTAATAAAAATTTTTTTTAGGAGGCAAACGAGCAGGGCGGCTCACATTGAGTGAAGTACTTACGGACACCCAAGGACACCCGCAACGCCAGGACACTTATTACTAGCTAGATACTAGCCCGCGGCTTCGCCCATGTGTAATGTGGTAAAGTATCCTAGCGTTTTTTAATGATCTCAACAGGGCTTTCTTTCAAAGGCTAAAATCTTGTTACAATTGGAATTATATATAGCCTGTGTTACTCAGGGATGATGTAGTTTTACAGGATCCGATGATTCAGGGAAATCGAGGGCAACTTTCAAATTAATTTACAGTCAATTACTTTTCTGACAATTTTATAATCTGATAGTCATCTTCTTATGTGGATGACGGTGTGGGTGTTGATTGGGTGCACTCACACAGAAACACCATTGCACACACTAATACACACACTGACACACACTTAAATGCTCGTTCTTCACATAATATACTCCACTTGTTCATATGTATATCTTTTTTTCTGTTCGTGTTTTTTTTTGTTGTTATTGTTTTTTCTAATCTTAGATTCTATTTCCCGTTTATTGTGTATTTTTATTGTGTAAACTTTTTGTGATAAGCTGTTTAGGTTTAAGAAATAAAAAAAAAATAAAACAAAGTACTTCAGCGTATAAAAGCATTTGGTAAAGTTACTTTTACATATAAGGTTAGAAAAGCAACGGATGTTGAAACCAGTATGGGTGTGTTTGGAAATTGTGTAGGTTTATACAAGTAGGTTATTTGGGAGAATTTTAAAAATAACGTCTATCAGTTTTACTATTCACTTTAACTAAAGCACTTACAACCTTTTATTTTTTCAGTGTATTTTTCGAAATTACTCAGTTAAATAACGTCTATTCTCGGTCCGAACAGACTCGCACACAGTCTTATGACTGGGATAATGAAGGGGATGTCGCTGTTGGCCAGGAGGCCTTTACAGCTCAGCTCGGGCTGGTTGGCGAGCTTAGCTCAGCCGTGACTAAATATGCTTAAGATAAAACACAAATATATCCACGAGTTAAGTTGATTCAACATATTGCAAGAATTTTAATTCACACGCCCTTCGCTGGTCATGCATTTAATTAACCAACAGTTATTTCAAGATAAGCCTTGACTTTTATGTGTCTTAATAATGAGACGCAATTATGTATGATACCTGTTCCATGTTCCGATGTTGAAGGCATATTTTGAAAAGATTTAATATATTATTTAAGTCGAGGTGTCTTTTGTTATTGCTCATGGCTGCTTATTTAGGTACGATACGTTACGGTAACTTTTTTCTCTTCCTAAAAGGCCGGTAACGCACTCACGAGCCACTCGAGTGTCTGGACGGCGACTTAACCTTTATGGTGTACCTTCTGCTCGTTTGCCCCCTCTTCCATAAATAAATATATATTCTTAAATATGTTGGTATTTATTATAAGTCCTGGGGGCGTGTAGGAACGAATATTCGTCACGATATAACGTTTGATTGTCAAAATATATGACGTATTTCCAAATATTTGTAGTATAAATTACTAACACGAGCCTATGACCTAACGCTGATTAGCGTGGATGTGCTAAATATCAAGTACTATTATATAGTTGTTTTGACTAAATTCTGTTAAATAAATGCAAATTGGATTCTTTACGCGACTCTTAAAGCGTAAATTACATCCTAGTAGCGTTTTAGCCCTACATTCTAATGTAAAACGATAAATCGATGGAGTAGTTTTACCTTTGATGGGGCAATTGAAAATTTTTCTAAACTTTGTATGTAAAACTATTTTAATAAATTACATAGATCTATAATCTGTTGGAATGAAATCATTCGGCAAGTCTGTAGCTTATATTTAACTTACTTTTCGTTATATTTCATTTTCAAATTTAAATAAAAGGTAACTATATCGATAAAAAGTTTTTATTTATAAATATATAGAGAAACAATTCCAGCGATTTACAGCTAAATGTAAATTATTTAACTCATAACGTTGTATTTAATTGTTTGAAGCACATTTCAAAATACAATATATGTAATATATTATCAAGCTTATCACGTATCCTGGTACGTAATTGTCGTACAACCTTACGTAACACAAAGAAATACATGAATCTTTTATAATAAAAGGCAAAGTGAACAGAAATGAAGGCACAGAACAGACTTAATAAAATAAAATTCCAACTTAAATTGTTAACACTTGGCGCCGGTCAGCGGTTTGCGACAACTGGGGGCTGCTGAAAATCAGTGGTGTGAATTATATTCCACACAAATCCTGAGCATCACCCTATTTGGCGCACGCCCGCGACACTTGCAACAATGCATTGTGTTTATTTTAGTTATTTTTAAAAATATTATTGTACTTATAATTTATTGTGTGTCCAAATTAACATATTTTCTTTCTTTCTTTCTTTTTCAATGGTTTGGTATAGACTCAAACATTCATAAGGAGGATATAACCTTATTCCAATGAAAAATACAAGTTATAGCTACTTGGAATCAGGTATACCAGTGTCGTACTCTGTATCGCAATGAGTAAGCTTGCCGGATTAAAGATTATGTCACATATTAAAACACACCTTGGGCAAGATTATTTAATTAATTAATATCAGGTATTTGCTATATATACCAGTGTCACATTTTAGTTTTTTTTTAATATTATCTATATCATGTATGTAATTAAAATGTCACTTTATTTTATTAATATATTTTAAGGTTGCTAAATTTAAATTTTAAAATGCGCCATACTCATTTATTAGAAAACAATAAGAAAATTTTTAAACAAGAAACATCACAGCTTACGACTTTATCAAACGCAGACTGGGAATATTTCTTGGGAATCGATGCTGTCTACACAATGAATGGTTTATACGCACGCAATTTATGTGTCAGACAGAAGATGCATGTATGTTTAAGAAAATAATCAAAGGTCAATCGGACACAAGACCAATATATTAAGTGCGTTAGGTAAAGACTCTAACTTCAGTCTAGTTTAAAAAATTTTGACGTAGCTCAACGGTCTCTTGAGATACGAATTGGAATACGGGACGGATTTTCACAATCCATCTATCGTTCGATCATGCGTAGACGCAGAGGACCATCCGGCGCGTACATGAATGTTACAGCGTAATCCAGTGGTTCGTGATGATATTCCAGTCTGTAACGTCGAAGGAGCTGGAAAAAAATATACGTAGTTAACGTACTGTTTTGAACTTTTCTGGCATAGCTGCCAATTATATCTTGTGAAACCCTTTGGTGGTTTCAGAAGATACAAACGTATTATAGGAAAATACCTATTTTTAATTAAAAAAATATTTGTTGCATACTGATTCAGGTTTTAGTAATGCATTAAAAATATGCTGAGAGTATAAAAACTCACTCACGTAAAAAGTGATACGAATAACAAAAAGTTAAGTAAACTAACATAAAAGTAAACTTTTGTATGGTTTTGTATGCCCGTAGTTAGAGGCACTTATTCTATACAAGTTTACTTTACATAACCGCTAATAACTCACACTTAGCGCACAGTTAAACGCTTACGCTAACTTTACTTACACTTCGTTGGTATAAAATATACATTCACATGATTATTTTATTTAAGAAATGGTCCTAAAGGTTTTCAATTATACCACCTACATACCTAACAACCGACCAACAGTCTAGAGATGAGAAGTATTTTTTAAAATTTGCTTTTAAATTAGTGACACCAATGTCCCTAATGAAATGCTGGGGCAGGCCGCTAACAGTCTTTTCTTTCAGGCGATTTAAATTTTGACATATTGTTGTGTGATTTTTTTTAATGAATTAACTAACCTTAGCTAAAAGAACTTGTATTTCTAGATCGGCGAATCGTCTCCCCAAACAGATCCGTGCTCCAAAGCCATATGGAAGCGAAGCGAAGGAATGCAACCTTCCATTCCCTTCCAGCCATCTCTCCGGTTTGAATTCCGTTGGATTTGATACGAATTGCTCCATGTTACCGGTCACTATCGTTGGGAATACCACTTGTACCTGAAATAATTCATATTATTGTAATTTCCCTGAACCCGAGAGCTTATGATCTGTAGTTAAACTAATATACATATGTAGTATTATTACACGTGATATTTAGTTTGTTTTTTTTTACACAGTTGAGTCCTAGGCGGTATTTAACTAGTGTTATTTATTTTAACCATAAACATTTGACGCACAAATTTCCAAACACAAAAGTCAATCGAAAGTAATATATAAATCAATTCACAGTAGAAAAATGAAACACTTAACTATAAAATAAAATGTTTGGAGTTTGGATTAAATACAATTGAATTGTAAAGTGCCTAATATAGTAAATTACTTAAAATAATAATAAAAAATTGATAAGATATGTATACTTCAAATGAATATAATATATATAATACATATGATCATACAATTATTGTTGGAATGAAACCCAAAAACTCTTTTGTTTAACAGTACATCATGGTAAACATTGGACTAACCAATTCTTCGACATTACGCCATATTTCAATATTAAGTCAATTGTCAAAAACATGACATTGACATTTGTTTGGGGATTGATGCGAATTTAGTTGTACTTAGGAATGCTACTTACGCCCTTTGGTATGTGATAACCACAGATGACGTCATCCTCCTGCAATGTCCGGCCGTTACCAATGACAGTTGAATACATTCTAAAAAAAAACACTCAAATTTGAAAGTAGTACATTCCAATTTATAATTAAAACGCTGTAGTTGGATCTGATGTTGGGCCTTTAAAAAATGAAAGAAAATTTCCCCTTTTTACATTATATATATAGAACATAATAGATCGCACTACTCGTAAAACTAAAAATCGGTCAAAACGTCACTTTACTACTGTGAGATATATTGTTTATGTATTTTACATACGATTAACAGAATATGTATTATGTGGTATAACAGCCTCATCACTAATAAGCAATTTATTTTAAAAAAATATATATATATTTATTCACATAGGTTACTATAGTAGATAGACACATAGTAAAACTCTTTTCTGACTCTACATCTACCTTCTTCTTCCAGTCAACCCATCAACAAATTCAATTAAAAGATAATTCAGGCAAGATTAAATCAAGATCGCGCAAGTGCTTATTATAAGATAAGGATAAACTAATCTAAACACGAACGACAAGAACAACACACAGTCATAGTATTTACACAATAATCAAATTCATATAATAACAGTACAGAAAACCAGACAAAAAAGGCTACAAACAATGCTGTAACGATAATGTGATTCGCACCTGAAAACTTCCCTAACGAACGCCTTAGTGTAGTGAAGTTTGTCCAAGTCGGCATACGTCAAAGGCTTACTGGGATCCGGGAGGACTCTACGTATTTCCTCAGCCATCTTTTCCTGCTGCTTAACTCTGGTTGCCGCTTGATATAGTATAGAACAGACTGCCATTGATATCTGTTGAGATAAATCAATAAATAACAAGATGATACTCGTTGGAGGCTTAATTTAAAACCGTTTTAGTTTTTACCGTATCAATGCCAACGAGTATGAGGTCCAATGCCATGATGGTTGCTATTTTTGGATCTCCTTCACTCTTCAGCACACGCTCCAAGAGGGATAGATCGTTCTCTGAAGTCACCTTCTTTGTTTTCAGGCGTTCTAACGCTTCGTTGATGTAACGCGTGCAGAGTCTGCAGTATTTAAAAAAAAATCAGAAAAAAGATATATATCGCTGAGAAAAACATTTAACGATTACGGAATATTTATAAAGAGTTATGTATTGTATAGCCATTGGTGAAATATTACGGTTTGGTTGTAAAAAGCTCTCATTCCCCATTAAAAAGCAACTAAACACTTTTCACTTATTTTTTAAACTTTTGCTGAGTATCAATAGGTTAATAATTCCAGCCAGAAAATTTGCTCATTTCATATAAATCATTTTATAACTATTATATTTTGTACTTAATTAAAATATTTTAAAGTAGAAAATACATGTATTCCTCACAACAATTAATACAATTCAAACACTTACTCGACAAAAAAATTCATATTATTAACGTATTTCGTCCATAGCGGAGTAGGAATGTATCTCCAGTATGGTGCCTTCAATTCCAATACTGCGACGTTTCTGAGAGCATATTTGGCTGCATCGATTATCCTTTGGGGTTCCGAGTTGGTATTTAAGTCACTCGATAGACAGCCCAGTCGTACATCTAGAGCAACGCGGCCGATACCTGGAGTGATATAAATATTTTAACACTAGATTTTAGATTTTTTTTTCTATTTAAATTCTCATGCGAATTTAGAACCAAATAGACGACATTTACGACCTTTCAAAAGCTCAAATTATATTAAATGATTTGACGCAACTTTCAAAGCTCATGTTAGAACCGGGTTTATATTTTCATGGTCGTGTTTTGTAAATTGTAAAAAAAATATATATTATTAAACTTTATTTATGTAATATATAAAATTTGTGTAGCGGTGTTTGTTGTTAAACTACTTTGAAACGGCTCGACCGATTCTGATGAAGTTTTGTGTGCATATCGGTCTGTTTCATACCTAAACGGTAATTCTACACCCCTTAATATTTTTTTTATTACTTATATCCCGAATATAAAACACTTTACTAACAAAATCGACTCACATTCAAGAGACCACTTATGTATATCATTGTCAAAGTCTTTTGGCAGATCACCAATCTCATCACGAGCATTCTCCATGTATCTGATAAAGTCTTCTGTCACCATTTCGATAGGCGCAACATACTTCTTCACCGTCTGCGGCTGCAGAATAGGCCTTTGCACCTTTGAACGGAACGTACGCCATTTCTCACCGTGTCTGTAAAAACAAATATGTAATTTAATATATTATATTTATATATATATTACCTGGATAAACAATTTTTATTCAGTATTTTTAATCGTCTTAAATTTAAATGACTCGACACCTGTTCTTACGCGGCCAAGCTGAGAAAAAGCACGCGAGAACCTCAGTTGGTTGTTTTACATTGTTTTTATAGCTATAAATAAGCTAATTCATGTCTAAATATTTTTATAATCTTAATAATCTGTTACATCTGTCCCCAAACATATTATGTACTAAATATATTACCAAAACAAGAAACTTATAAGATAACAAAACAAGGTATACCCACAAAACAATTATATGGGAACTTAAAAAGACTTTTGTTTACTACGTTCAAACAAATTGCTTGGAATTTTATTATAGAGGCGTAGACAATTTAAATGTTATTTTCTTATTACTTCCGAATATAAAATAACATGTATTCATACGCCTTAAGCCGGTTTCTTGTATCAATATAAGGAATTGCTAATAAAATATTATACGAATTACTACAAAGATAAGTTCCGATAATAAAATTATGATAGGATCATAATTATTCCTCATATATATAGGACAAGCATGTTAACGACGGTAAATCAAGCAACAGTTATTAATTACTCTGATCCGACGTGGGCTCAATCATTAATCAAATCAAAATCATTAATACGCAAGGCGAATTAGAAGCACTCGTAGTGAGAGCAACACGTATTCTTACTGATATTTGATGTAGGCATTTGGATAATCTACCACCAACTTTTTTAACTACAAACAAATTTAACAAAGATTTACTAAGCACAATCCATTCATTATTTCGTCATCAAGATTAATATCATATTGCACGCTAATAACATACGAAACACATCAATTATACATTTTGTATGTGACTCTTGGATACATGTCATCTGCTATTAATTTCACTATAGAAAAAGTATAAAGTTTACACTAGAAAAAGTGTAAAGTTTTCTGTCGATTAATATTAACTTGAAGCTTACTTATTGGTAAAATAGAATTGAAGGCTACGAAATATGCATAGCAAAATGCGTGCAGATAGCACGCATTTTGCACGCATTTTTTTCAAATTTCACAAAAAATTTACTCATATAAGGACAATATCCTTATAATATATTAATTAAGTAAATTATTATTTATTTTATATTCAGTTAATGTGTTATTAATATATTCCTTTCTTTCAAATGTCAATGAACATGGCAACGCAGAATATGAAATAAAGAATATAATTATTTAATATAAGAAAGAAAGAAAACGCGTTTTTAGCACGCACACAAAGATATTAAAAGATAAAAAAAAATAACTTACAGGTAATTCAGTTAAACGTATAATATAAATATTAATAATAATAAAAAATATTACAAATTTGAAAATATATACATAAATATATGTATAATTATTATTACGGATCGTAACTTTAGAAAGAGAAATTTTAATTATCTAGATACAATCGAATAATATCCGCTAATCGCTTTCATAACGCGGGTATAAATAATTTATAAATTGTCTTCGCTTAATAGCAACGATCCGCGATGAATAACAATTAAGTGCAAGTAGGCTCAAAACTCATTCATAAAATCCGATTGAGGTCAACATACTTAACAGAGTTCAATAATCCATTGCATTTATTACTTTGGGTATTTATTAACCAGCTGACAAGGAAAACTTTGTTTTGCTATTCTGGGGTAAACATTCTAACTTGTCAGCGCGTTGGTGTTGTCTTTGAATTATGAACCACCAAGCGTAGATTGAAGAATAACTATTATAATTTAAATAAAATAACGGTTTTCCACACAAGAAATCGATGAACTGTGCTCTTAGGACATTCGACGCTGCTCCATTTAGTGATAGTCTCCTTGTTTTCAGACGCAAATTGTTGCAGACCTTGTTTCGCCAATAGACTCCAATTTAGGAACGTTCATTTTTTGTTTTATTTCTGTGTGCAGAGTTTTCTTTATTTTTTGTTTTATATATGATTATATAGTTCTGTTTTAAAATTGTTCATCCCTATAATTTATGCACATACATGTCTTGTGTGTTTTTTTTGTAATTTTGTTCGGGTTGTGTTTGTATGTGTATTGTTGGTGTGCCTTGTTAAATAAATAAATAAAAAATGAATATTGGGTTTTACGCTAATTTTTAAATGTCTAAAAAAATAAAAAAAATATCGGATGGACCTTCCCAATCACTACGGGGGAAGATATTGCGATAAATTCTCGGACCTACTTTATATACATATGAAATTTCATGAAAATCGGTCAAGCGTTTTCTGTGGAGAAACTAACACTGTAAAAGTTAAAATGGCTTAAGCAATAGGTAGATGGTGCCCATCCAGTTTGGTTTGTTTAAACCTTGGCAATTTAATATACATCAAAAGAATTTATAGAATACTCAAATGATATGTATACTTCTCAAAAAGATTATTTATACTCTTGAGTCAAGAGTTTTCCCCAGACATTGGTTGTCAGTTCACGTATTGTTCCATTCTCATCTTATGACGAAGAAATCGCATACAGAATGAGAAATATACAATATTGATGCGTGACTTTAAATCGTGAAACAATGCGGTAAACATTTTCTCACAATCGTGCGACTTGGTAGTCGGTACGATATTTTCATTTAGTTTCGGCTTCTACTCGTGTTTGTAAAAACATCCTATACAAATCAATAAAATTAAATCGTAGTCCTTTATAAGAAGAAAATGAACACTGAAATGCTTTTTTATATGAAACTCTTAGGTATATTCTTGTGTGGAATTATTAAGGTAAATTTATTTACCAATCGAAATCTACATCATTCAGTAAGTAAACATCACAAAATAACTATTTACACACTGAGTTTTTTTCATTCAACGTATGTATCACGAGCGAGGAAATGCCGTAAGCATTTACTCTACCACAAGTACGAAACTTTTTAAATTTATTTTAATTAGTTTTAAAGTTATTTTACATTAATCTTAATCCACGTATGTACATTACAAGTGAATCATAACAATGTATGATTAAGTGTATGTTGATCAGTGACAGAAATATTTTAACTTCCGATGTTATGTATGGAGAAGGTTCCAACACGAGCTGACACATTTCAATGAGAATGTATTGAACAAAGATGTTCACAGCCTTGACATATGAAGCTTTAATTACGATAAAAGTGCCGGTTGCAAAACTGTCTATATTATAAATTCCAATAAAACTGTTGGATAAAATCATATGAGGTATTAAAACGAGATCTCATCGATACGATTACTGAATAACTATCCCTTAAACCAATCTTAACAATACTTTTTGTGTAAATCTTTAGTTCTAACAGTTTTCTTTTTCATTATTATATCCTACAAATCACAAACAATACGCATATTGCATGTTTCACAGATACACATAAAGTACACAGATTGATAACCCTGACTTTAATTTAATCTGTGAGTTTTGAAATCGGAACGCGGGAATGACACACCTCTACCGGTTTCATGTGTGCATATAATTGTATTCGTCGCACCCAAAGTTTTAATGGTCTATGGATTATCGGTACTACGTGGATAAATTGAGTATTTTTTATCTGCGCAAACAGAATGGTAACCATGGTAACTAATACTATACTGATGTTGTTGTTTTCTAGTAAGGCTGTCTAAATTGACCGCGCATTTGTACTGTTCCAAGTACTACGTTAAACGTGAAAGTTCAGCGAGCCATAAAAACATTATTTACTGTTAAAACATAACAGAATTACAGTTATAAAAAAATACAGTGTAAACTCTTTATAACGTTATTCTTTTTAACGATACAGCCATTCTCAATTACGAAGAAATGTGTTCATATTTTAACAGTAAATACATATTTATTAAGTAAGTACATATTTAGTAAGGAAAACCCCAATAATGATGATGAAGAAGATGATCAAGTGGACGAAGCGGAATCACCACCAACAATTCAACAAGCGCTAGATTCTGCTAAGTTGATAAAAACATTTTTGTTGTTTAACAAGATGATTCCACCACATATCTAGATATGAATAGGATACATAAGATAATACAAAACAAGTACTGGCATAGCAAAAAACGTCAGACAAAGTTAACGGACTACATGTGTAAATAACAGTATATGTACATATATGCATATTTTATCTAAGACTTATTAAACATTATTGTAAATTTTGTTGTTTTATTTGTTCACTCCATATAACGACAACTCTCTATAACGTGAAAAATGCTCAGTCCCTTGAGTTTCGTTATAGAGAGTTTACACTGTGTATAAGACGTTCAAAAATGTATTCAGATATATTTAGAAATACTCTCTTCACATTAAGCGTGTAAGAAACGACAGGTACCTTAAAAAAACCAAGCTTACATCATTTATTTGATTAACATCAATGTTTTATGTTCTAGCTGTTACATGCTAGAACATAAAACGCTAATGTATACAAAATTTAAAGTTACTCAATAGGATTTTCATTATATAAAAATACGATTCAAAAGTGCCCATATAAATATAATAATAATATTTTGATAGATAAACTCACTTTATGTAAACCTAGTATCTTTAAAAAAGGACGATTACACGCTTCGTTCCTTTGAGTGGCTGTAGTAGATACATAATGTAATTTCAATTGAAACGTATTTTTTTTATTAAAATAAGTCAAACTAAGTATTAAATCAATTTTAATATTTGATATTGTTTTTAAAACATATAGATCCACGAATTGAAATCGAAATCAATTCGGTACATCCAGAAAATCTTTACGCGTTTAGTTTTTGGATGAGTATGATGATTTCTAAAGAAGTATGAATTTAAGCCATATTATAATAGTATATGATATTTTAATTGAAATAAAATTAATATAGTGTTAGATAGAGTCATTAGTCGTTCGAGACCTCGCTTTCGCTTTGGCCCACATGCCAACTAGGACAGACATCTCAGTTAATGTACGTTTATTTTTACACTTGGGATCCTTACTTTATATTTATAAATTTTATAAAACGAAATATTTCTGATTAATGTTATAAATGCATATCAGCCTTTGTCTAAATCTACGGTTGTTGTCTTTAAAGCCTTTAAAGTCCCGTGACTCATGATTTATGAGGATTTATGGCGTCACGCAAGCGATTTAGGGTTTTTGTATAAGGAAAGACCCCGTTCGGAAATATAGATACACATAGATAATTATAGATAATGAATGAAAACTAAATACAGACGTGAACAATCTAACCATGGACACAAACAATCTATATTAACTTGTTTACAGATAAACTAAATAAATATATAAACTTGTCTATGGTAAACTATTTTTGTCTATCGGTTATGGATGTTAAAAGTTGAAAACTACACCTTTTTTATATACAAATGTTTCGAAATATATGTATATATTACTGGCTGATCCCGACAAACGTCGTTTTGCCAAAAATCAAAAAAATGTCTCTAAAAATAGATGTTGGCCGATTGTCATTCCTACTCTATATGGCCACAAAATTTCAGGAGAATCGGTCAAGCCGTTTCGGAGGAGAAAGGGAACAATCATTGTTACGCGAGAATTTTATATATTAGATCACATACGTAATTGTAAATAATAATAATTTTCGCTACTAACGATATATCCGGCTGTTAAAATCAATATTTGCCAAATAAAATATGTAGGAATTTTAATGTATTAAAACAAAGATGTCTTATGTCATGCGTGCTAACCATAGTGCTAATGATAAGTGTTAAACACATATTCATATTCAACATCACTGACTTTGACATTTATTTTAGCGCAATTTATGCTCAATGACATTTAAATGGGCCAAGGATGTACCTGTATGCATGTTTGTTATATCATAGAGGAATAGTTTATTTATTTATTTACACTTTATTGCACTTAAACAGTAGAAGTAGATGATGTTAATACATATAAGAGCAACTGTTTGTTAAGAATTAACGAAATTAAACTTTGTAAATATTTTAAATTAAATCAAAAACATTTTATTATTATTTAATTGGACATATTTAAATTAAAAAGAAAGTCAAAATTAATCAAACCAAGTTGATGAAAAAAACGTCATCATATGATTTAATGCATTGAAAAAATCCTCAACTACCTAAAAATAACTTATAATTATTTATTGATTCAGTTTGTGTAAACAAAACGCCCGGAACTTTTTTAACAGCCTATGAATAAATTGTATTGGAAATAGTTATACATTTGTATTACTCAGAGAGTACAGAGTTATAATTTTAATTGAACGAAAAAGTACTGGGCTTAAAGGTCCCCTAATATAGAGGTTAGATAATGGATCAGATACGTTCGTTTTTTGGTACTCTATGATATACCAGTCTTATATATCATAATTAATTTTAGTTCTAATAATTCAGAAAAATATACGTCGACATTTTATAACAGTTATTAATACGAGACATGTATTATCCGATTAAATTACAAGTCACTGCCTAGGTCTCAGTTAAGCCCTAAGTAGTAAACACACGTGACGGAGCATACATTTACACCTACTCAGTAGCAAGGTTATATTTTATTAGATGTTTGTATAATAAACTTACACTTTCAGTCAGTATCTCGACTTTATGGACATTACTAAAAATAAACTATTTTAAAAAGTAATGTACAGTGTAAATACTAGGTAACGCCATTCAATTTACCAACACTCCCTAAAGCGTCGAAATCGATTGGCTGTGGTTGGCTTAGCTTGTATTCCATTCTGATTATTCTTCTCTTTATTTAACGACTCTCTATAACGCCATAAAATGCACAGTACCTTCTGTGTCGTTATATAGATTTTACTATGTATTTTTTATGCGCCTGACAGCAATCCTTCTGCCCAGGATTCCTACTTAAGAGCCTAATATATTAATGTAAGCGCGACTACTGTACAAAGACACGATTATACAATATTTATTCAAATGAAATTGATTATAATTTTATATTCAAGATATATAATATTAATTCATGTTGTCATACACATATATGTAATAATGTATTATAAGTATTCTTTCTATGTGGGCTGCTAAGGCTCAGCGATAGGGCTGCTCGTTGCTCTCATATGTACTCTTTATTAACTTTAATTAGTTGGACTATTTTGTACAATTAAGTCTAAATAAATAAATATTTTATGATTATGTTACGTTTCCCAACGATGAGAAATGTTTGCGTCACGTAGAATTAAGATCATTATGTCTTGCTTAAGCTAAAGTTTTATTAATATTCAAGATCACTGTATGTTTACAATATTTCGCAACGCAACCATGGTTTTAAATCTCTCAGGATTAACCTTTAACCTATACAAGCTTAGTAAATTTCAATCAAATACAATGTTAAATCTAGCTTTTAAAATTTGTTAGGTCTTGGGAAAATCTTATCTTTCACTCAGTTTTATTCTGATAAACAACATTCGTGTTTAACGGATAAATATTCAGATTCATGTAGGAACAGTTAATGTATCGTAATTAATTTGTTTGTGGTGTGGTGAAAGTTGGCGAGAAAGTTGTTTTGAAAACAATGTAAGCTTCACTTTAAACAAAATATATTTTTTAAAGTTCATAATTATTTCAAGTGTAGTATAATAATATCCAAACAAAGAATGTTCGAAAGTGCCAACTTCGTTGATTCTGTGATTCAGATAGAATGTATATTTTTGACGTTATTTAGAGGATAAAAATGTTACAATACCAATATTTTCTATAACTTAGGGTGATATAATTAAATTACTCACACTCCGACTACGCCTGGTAGATCACCGAAAAAATCCTTCCGCACTTCCGACTTGTATTTCACAAGACAAGGCATGGACGGCCGAAATGGAGTCGGCCCTTCACGCCTATACATCCTCTCAATCTCATCAGCATCATACACGAACAGCAAATCCGGCCTCCCAATCAATCCACCAAGTCGCACAATCCTTCCATATTTATCCAGAAACTGTTGGGTTACCTTCGCGAACTCAGATATATCGAATTGACCAATCATGGGTACCATACGCCACGTATTTCCCAAAAGGGGAATTGGTTTAGGGCCTGGTACATCAGAGTAGGGCTTTGCGTTTGAGAATATTTCGTCGGTAAGTGCGGCAGTGGGTGCTATTTGGGAACGTTGACGTTTCGAAAATGGACACCCTGATGTCTGACGAGACCCTAAGATGGAGAAAGGGCGGACGTAGCCCGTGAATGACTGGAGCGAACGGCCCATGATTGAGGCCGCCTCGTTCGGAGGTCTGTCGATGACTGGTAGCGCGAGATTACTGTGGCAGATTTACCGTTGGGTGGCATCTGGCATTGCAGTCACGGACAAGCGTTCTCTTTTTTTTTATTAAACTTTCTATTATACCAGTTTAACGGAGACGTCTGTTATATTGTTTTGTAGGCACAAAAAATTCTTGTAATTTTCTTTCGGGTAAACAATAATATTACGGATGAAACTACGTTATTGTATTACTTATTAATGACACTGATAAAATTTACTAGATATTTGAATAAAGACTTACTTGAGGCTCTGTAAGCGTCATCTATTTAAAGGATGTAAAGTATTTAACGGATTCAAACTCGTATCACTATAACATTATTTCTGATTCGTTTTTACTTTTTACAAAATTTACTGTATTAACGTGTTCGAATTAACGCTATTATAAAATTTTCGTACCTAAATAATTATTTTATTTAGAATCAACCGATTAGTAAACCGGTGGTTGATTGCTTTAAAGTAAGTAACGGTAATTATTTAATACAACAATAATTCGCTACATTTTGAATAATATGAGACTTATCTACATTTTCAGGCTTTAATTAGCTGCGTATTATTTTTTTAACAAAATACTCTTACTTTTATAAAAATATAATTTTAATGAACATAAAATTAAGTTTTGAATACTTACAAAACAAAAATTTAAGCGAAAAACCTAAGCGATCTTGCTGATGTTAGATAAAAATAATACATTCAAGTTATTTTCATTTTTACGAAGTTACATTTATTATTTCTACAGTTTAAATTAAAACCAATTCATATCTTGTGCATTATCAAAGCAAAAGATAATCTGTGAACTCCAGTATAATACATCTGTGGCTGTAGTCTGTACTCGACATTCGACTAAGGTCAATAACAAACAATTTTAAATTATCCTAAACAATATTTAATCGATATTATTTTGTTATTATTATGTGAAACGATTGACACACCAAGGTAATATATATTAAAGTTATAAAAATAATCTCAGTGTGTTTTGTGTAATGTTATCTGATTTT
This sequence comes from Leptophobia aripa, assembly GCA_951799465.1. Lineage (NCBI taxonomy): Eukaryota > Metazoa > Arthropoda > Insecta > Lepidoptera > Pieridae > Leptophobia > Leptophobia aripa. Next base: position 1,512,336 of record OX637267.1, on the reverse strand, counting down.
GAAAAAGAAAAAGTTTTCTGGACTAGAAAAATGAACTTGAATTTAGTGAAATTCATAAAAACCAAGCCAAATATTTGGCATCCTAAGCATCCTAAATATACTTCTAGTGAAACTAAAGACAGTACATATGCAGAATTTGCAGCAAAATATGGAGATGCATTTTCTGGCCAAGCTGTTAAGGAGAGGTGGACAAATATCAGATCAACCTTTGCAAATTATTTAAGAAAAGTAAAAGCTAGTTCAGCTCAAAATGAGGTGAGATTTAAGTGAAATACACATAAAGTATCCTGATTAAGATAGGCCAATTTTAATTTGTTAAAACATTTTTAAGGTTTATAAAGTTAACTGGCACTTGTGGGAGCCATGCCAGTTTTTGTTGAAAGTAACCAAAAATTCACAACATGGAACATCAAATGATAATGAAGTATCTACAAAGGTAATATTTGACTCACTTATACTAATTTTTCAAGTCGCATTAAAAATTATTCTGTAATTAGTTTTAGTCATAATTGTTTCTACTGCAAATAATTAATACAATCTGTTTTATCATAATCAAAGAATGTTTAAATTATATTGTTTTTTTTTTTGCAGGACCAGTCAGATACAGAAGAACCAGTGTTAGACACTAAAAGCGAAGATAACTGTTCAGAAAACAATACCGATTTGAGAATATCATGTGGAAATTTTGCAGAGAACTTGTTGTCTGTATTTAAAGGTGTACAAAATGACACCTTTGGTTTAAACAATTCCAAAAATAATAAAGTCGGAAAAGCTGTTACTGGAAAATTGAGTCAATTAGATTCTTTGGAAGCCACAAAAATCTCAATTAAAATTATGGATATATTATGGCTTTATGACCAAAATAACCCATCTAATCCTAATAATCTTGAGCCCGAAATGTTTTAAGTTAAGATATCTAGATATGAACCTTATATTAAAATTGTTTTAATAAATTTGTATTTTTATTCATGAAGTTTAATCTCTTACTTACTAGAGTCCTAAGGCCCCACGTCGAGACACGTTTGAAACTGCCAATTAAAGCTCTTTATTGAACACGACTATGTGATAAATCTTAAAGCTAATGATTTGTTTAGGTTCAGATCTTTAAATACGCCATACTCTGTTGAATCAATGAAAGGCTGTTATACTCTGTGCTAAATACCACAGGAAATAATTGTTAAAGTTTTGACACATTGATAAATATTAATTTCCGTAAAATATGTACGAAAGATAAAATTATTACAAGATGTATGAATATCAATGTAAAGAAGGAATTTATAGTGAAAGAAATGTTAACTTTACAAATAGACTAAAGCAGCAATGGCAAGACTTACATGTAAAAACAAGCGTGTTTAGGTACAAACTGGGTACATTAAAACATAAAATAGTCGGAACTTATGTGCTACAGGTATTTTATTCATTAGATTTAAGACCATAAACTGTCGCTTACACTAAGAAAAACTACATTTATGTATACAAACGTAGCTGAAGCTTTCTTATACTTAATATGCATATATAATTAGTTAAAAATATTTTTTTAGCTAAACCATGATAGAAGTATTAAAAGAAGACAACCCGAACAGATGACAGATATTTGCCAACCATTTGATATAAATAAATTCAATTTTACAAATATATCCAGTGAAGAAATTATTTACAAGTTTTGGCATAAAGATACAGGTAGAAGACATATAAGTTTTTATATCCAGTGTATTTTTAAGTGATTGCTGTGTTCATACTTCATATATAAATAAAACTAGTAGCTAACAGATTTCTCAATAAGTCTAGAGTCATACTTGCACTATCATCACAACACATTTCTGTTTATTACAGCCTCAAATATACATGCAGTTATTATCAACGTTAGCCCAATAAACTATTTCCATTCACTACTATGCCCATCCATTGATCAAATGCTTCCACAAGTTGTTACACTGGAAAGCCTAAAGATAGTTTTATATATACATTCATTGTCTCAGGATCGGTGAGTAGGCAAGTACATAATTTGAATTGTTTGGTAAGGTTTGAAGCTGTTTATACTACAATATAATGTTGGGAATATCTAAACAATATTCTTATTTACAAACACACAAAAGCTGCAGTTTCCCTGTGTTATTAAAGGAGCTATAACATAGTGTAGCATAATATTTTATGAAAGCTTTGCTTGCAGTTATACCAGATTTTTCTTTATTAAAATAAACTCTTTGTACTCACTATTTGTATATTGTATTAATCGGGCTTATAACTAGAATGTTATTGTTCTAGTTAATTATTTTTACATGTCTCATGATTAAATAGCAGATTTCCTGTACATATGAATTTAATGTATTAATAAAATTTGTTTCTTGCAGTGACTTACGTATTGCTTTCAACAGTTTATGCGCTTTGGCATCAGTGAATCATTTGCATTATCACCTAGTATTTGAAAAGCAAAAGTTATTTATTGAGTATGTGGTGAGTAAAGAAGTTAAAATAACTGTTTAAATCAATCAATGATTTTTGTATGGCAAAGTGTATTTTTTAATATATTTGTATAATAAACTTGCTTTTAGCAATGCAGAAATATTAAAGGACCACTATGGCTAATACAAGACTATCCCATACCAGGATTTTGCTTTGATGGGGATGTGATAGATGCAGCGGATAATATATTTAAACTTATCAAATATTTCCTGGAAAATTCAATTGCACATAATATATTTATAACTAAAGGATGCACTTTTAATAATTCTGGAGATATGACAAGGGTGTTTGTTTGGGCGAGGAAAAGTACAGCTGGTGCAAAGCAATTGGCAGCTTTTAATGTGGCAGCATTGGAGTTTGGGGGATATTTTGCTATGTATTGTAAGTGTTATATTGTTTTTAAATGTTATTATTAAATTGAAACATTTTTCAGTTGTATTCCTACTCTTATGTGATCACAAAAAAAATTAAGAGAGGAATATTTATTCTTCAGAGTTTAATTGATTCTATTGCTATTGATTTCAGCCGATGAAGATTTTGATAACCTTGAAGTGAATGATTTAGAGAGGGAATTAGAAAAATGGAAATTGGTCAATTTTGATCAATTATGTGAAGACGTTGAGAAATTGTTTTAATTGAATGTTTTTTGTTATTTTTATTTGTATTAAAAGAATATTTACTTTTAATTTAATAATTTCTATTCATTTTGATTGGGAAATATTTATATTGATTGAGTGAGACTTTATAAACTTTATTATAATTTTTTGACAAAATAGCTCCCCTTTATAACCAATCAGACACCAGGCTTTGTTATAAACCCTTGACTACAAAGACCATATTCGTAACGTAACCATGGCAACCATACCAATTCCCTTTTTTGCAATCCACTGATGTTATAATGATAATTAATGTCACATTAAAAATAACATAGATACGCACATTTTAATGATATTACTAATAATTTACAATATACTGATCAAACAGAATAACAAACATGAATCACTCCCCTTGACCTCTGGAATCTATGCACTCATTCCAGAGTCCAGTCTGTTTCCAAACGTATGTGCGTGCGCATCTCCGTAATGAAACTCCACGTTCTATTATTCACGTTGTGTATTTTAATACAATATTGTGACGGCCGATACGTCGATTGGTTCCCGCAGAATTTAGTCGATCGATTCACAAATAAAACCAACCAAATAACAAATTATGTACGGGAAAAGGGACGCAGTTTAAAACAGTTTTATGTGGATAATGTTAGGAAGAGGATAACGTCTTATCTAAATATTAACCAAACGGAGGATGTCACCGACAAACAGACACGGATGAAAAGGAAATTCCACGGCTACCTGGAAGATGCCCGGGCGAGTGATAAAAAGGTATTTGATGTTATCGCGCCTGAGAAAATAGAGTACGAATGTAATGATAACAACCCAGCAATACATATGACAACGCCTCAACTGATTGCCCTACACGGTTACTCATCAGAGTCACATACAGTTGTAACAGCTGATGGATACATTTTGACATTACATCGAATACCATATTGTAGAAACTCAACCAAAATCAGCCCCAGAAAGACTGCGCTCCTTCATCACGGTTTACTCGGAAGTTCGGCCGATTGGATCCTCCCGGGGCCAGACAAAGCTCTTCCCTACATTTTATCTGAAGCCGGTTACGACGTGTGGCTGGCAAATGTACGTGGTAATACATACTCAAAAGCACACGTCAGTCTCAATACAGATACATTTGAATTCTGGAATTTCACATTTCACGAGGTCAGTCAACATGATTTACCAGCAGTAATCGATTATATCATGGACCTTAAAGGATGGGACGCTAAAATCAATTATATAGGTCACTCTATGGGTACTACTGTTTTGTTTGCGTTGCTATCTACAAAAACACATTATAATAAAGTATTAAGAGCCGGTTTTGCTTTGGCCCCCGTTGCATATATGACGGATATAAAAAGCCCAATTCACCTTTTGGCAAAATACAGTAATAATATTGAATATCTCTTCAAACTACTTGGAGCTAATGAGTTTTTACCACCCAATGCGGTCCTACGATGGCTATCGAAACACGCATGCGAGATAAGCAAGTTGGAAGAGGCTATATGTGAGAACTCACTGTTTGTCATTTGTGGTCATGATGAAGGTCAATTCAACAAGAGCCTGCTACCTTTGATTCTAAGTCATGACCCCGCTGGTGCGTCTACGAAAACCTTAGTGCATTATGCACAAGAGATTCGTACGGCTGGACGATTCCAGCAATTCGACTATGGTCCTGAAGGAAATTTAAAACACTATGGAAATCCCTCGCCCCCCGAATATCCGATACATAAAATAACTCTCCCAATTGCTCTAATTAGCTCTCAAAACGATTGGCTGTCTAGTGACGTCGACGTTACTAATTTGTACGTACAACTCATTAACCCGATAGAACATTACATAGTACCTTTAAAGGAATTTAATCATATCGATTTTCTGTGGGCGATAGATGCTAAGAAACTGGTGTATAACAAACTCCTTGAGTTGTTAGAAGAAGGCGTAAGTCATTCTTCCCTTAATGTAATGCAACAATTATTGGATAAGTAATAAAGATTAATACAAATTGAAAGTATTTGATTTCAACTCTTTTTTTAGAATTATTATTAGAATATTTAGAATTATACTTTATCTAAAGAGACACAAATTCAAAATACATTGTTTCCTTACATTTTTGTTTAAAATTATTTACATTTAGAATGATTCAATTAGGAAATGAAACGGTGTGGTATCAAATTTTATCACGATCAATACATCTAGTCTATTAAAATATTCTATATTTAATAGAACAACACAAACCACATATTACTTAGTCATTATCGTTATTTACATAATATATCTATACTAATAATAAGACTGTAAAAATCGAAAATCTGTACATTAAATATTTTTCCAAAAAACTGAAAGGCGGCAATTAATGAAGAGTCATAGAAACCAAAAAATCAATTTTTGGAATTCTTGGATTTTTGTAAATAATAAGAACATAATAGTTTGTTATTAAAAAGAAGAGCAATTGTAAACAAACAGTTTGTGAATCATTTCATTATTTATTGAACTACTTATGAGTTTCTTAAACATAATAATGACTCATACACAGCAAACGATTGAATTTATAAGATATAAAATATGTAGATCGGCTGTTTTATTTTGTGACACAAGCGATATACCGTCGTAACTTTACGATCATTACAATTATAGCAGTAATATTTAAATTCAATAATATAATTTATTGTGAAGGTTCTTATAGGTATTTTTCTTTAACTTTGTGTATTAGACAAATACGTGTTTGTAAGTACTAATCTATACTAATAATAAGACAGTAAAAATCGAATGTCTGTACATTAACTATTTTTCCATAAAACTGAAAGAAGGCAATTAAAGAAGAGTCATAGAAAAAAAAAAACAATTTTTGGAATTCTTGTCTGTCTGTCTGTCTGTCTGGTACGTTATAACTTCAAAACTACTGAACGGATTTGAACACGGTTTTCACAGTTAGATTACATACAATTAGGAGCGTTGTCAAAACAAAGAAGTTATGGTCAATTGAAAATTTACTTCGAGATTGCTTCAAAACTTTTAAACACTTTTATTGATTGATTAGTTATATATTGTTAAATATGTTCTAATATAAGTTAATCTTAATATTAAAACTTATGAGAGGTAACAAAAATAACAAATAACGCAGTGCGCGCGGGCGCGGTTGAAGTGTTGAACAATAGATAGATGGCGTTGATAAAATTCGTCATCAACCTAGATTTATTTTATTTTTTTATTTCTTAAACCAATACAGCTTATCAAAAAAAGTTTACACAATAAAAATAGATTAAAAATAAAGCCAAAATAAGGTTAAAACCGAAAATAGAGTACCGGAATCTAGTATCAGAATAAACAATAACAAAAAAAACACGAACAGAAAAAAAATAAATAAAAAAATATATATACACATGAACAAGTGGAGTATATTATGTGAAGAACGAGCATTTAAGTGTGTGTGTGTGTGTGTGTGTGTATTAGTGTGTGCAATGGTGTTGCTGTGTGAGTGAGTGTGCGAGGTTGAGTCTTAGTTTTTTTTTAAAGAACTTCTACTTAGGCCAAATATATCCAATAGATCGCGGTATTAAGATGCTCCATTGTGTAATGACTACCATGCAGTTCAAACTTTCATTAACGTTTTACCCTATGATTATTTTGAGTTAACACTACCCATACAAACAAGTAAAAGGAAACGAAAGAGACGTTTGTCCGCATCCATTTATCCACCTACATCGTTAACGTTAATGAGGTTTACTTTCTATTATTTGGTCAAACTAATAACCTCACAAGTACGTATAACTTCGTAAGAATTTTCTTTCAACTCTTAACCGCTGAGGAGTTTTACCTTCCATCATCAGCTCATTCATCCACATAAGATGACTATCAGAATTTTAAAATTGTCAGAATAGTAATTGCCTGTAAGTTAATTTGAAAGTTGCCCTCGATTTCCCTGAATCATCGGATCCTGACTACAACTTGAAAGTACCCCCTACCGAACAAAATATAATCACGTAAATGGTAAATAAACATCAAGTCCAAAGAAACAGAGGATGTTGATAACATTTGTACATATAAAGCTACATCATCCCTGAGTAACACAGGCTATATATAATTCCAATTGTAACAAGATTTTAGCCCGTGTAAGAAAGCCCTGTCGAGATCATTAAAAAACGCTATATACTTAACTAAATTAACTAAATCCCATCTATCGGTAGAATCCTACATTAAACTATCAAAAGACGCGGTAATCTTTATTCGTTCTGGAACAGAATAGCATTCTTAGCATTTTCATTATACCCTGTACAGTGACAGTTAACCTTGACAATTTGACAATTGTTTTTAATATTTACTTGGCGCCTGCTCTGTGGTTTATCATGAAAGATTTTATGAATACCAAGGAAAATTTTGTTGAAGTAACTCAACACTTATTTATTATAGATTAATATAGGAACATGTTATGGCGTTTAATAAAGGTTGGCGTTATGCGGCTTTTGTAGGTGGTTTCGTTAGTTTCATTGGACTTGCATTATATCCTATAGCTCTGGGCCCAATGATGGACTCTTCACATTACAGTAAGATTTTTTTCAAATGAATAATTATATTACTTTATGGGTTTACTGTTTAAAAAATATTTACTGGAATATTTAACACTTGTTCCGTTTTTTTTTTGTAGAAGCCATTCAAAAGGAAACGCGAAAGAATATAAGACAGGAAGACATACAGCCAGGCAGTAAGTTATTAGATATATCTTAGTTTCCCTGTTACAAATAATTAAATGAGTAGTCTATGATATTTGCATATTTTCAGATATGAAAGTTTGGACAGATCCATTCGATCGAAAGAAACCACAAAATGACTAATACTTTAAGTTATAGTCTTGTAAATATTATGTAATTCAGTTAGTATATAAATATATTTTGTTTTGTATTTTCATAATAACAGATTACTACTTGTTACCATGAAAAAATTTTTTTTAAATAATTAGAAGTAGACATAATAAAAATTTGTTATTATAAATGAAATCTTTTATTGTGAAAATTGTGAATACCCTATTGAGAACACTTCTCAATACCTAGCATTACTATAAAAAAAAACAGTGGAGACTGTTGTCGTCACAATTTTTATAAAAAAATAAACCTAAATATTATATTTACACATGTGCTCTTTGTAGCCAAATTTTAACCCTTAAACAATATTCGGACATATAAAACTACTTGTCAGCAATGTATTGCAAATCTTATAATATGTAACTTTAAGAAGCTATTATATATCTATATTAGCTTATAACATGCACTTAAACGCACACAACTTCTTATTGGGGCGGTTGTATGCGATCAATGATTCAGTTCAATTCTACTATTAATTTAACATAAACTTAATATATGTAATCACTTCCCGTGACATGACATTTTACCCAAACCACACCACTATCGAATTCGTTGTTTTAAACAAGAATTTGAAGTTAAACAATAAATAATTCCATTGAGCTTCTATGCCATTATAATAAAAATATTGGTTTCAGTATTATACTAAACATTAAGGTATAGAAAAGCTAAATGATGCATCACAAACGTTAAAGTTATTATGTACATTGCGCGTTACATAAAATATATTTGTTTATATAAAATGTATATAAGTCGCCTTAGTGTAAGGGAAATATTAAATTTAAAAATAACATTAAATAGGTCCACAACTTTAGGTAAAAACAAATGCAAAAGTGTATATAGCTTAAATTTAAAATAGCATTTTAGTTTTCAAAGAAAATATGCCTATAGATAAGACTATAGAATCGATTGCCCATTCAATATGCACTGCAGATCGGCAGCATGAAATCTACTAAGATATTTATTAGGATTATAACAAAACCTTACAAAAAAGGTCCACACGGTTAAAATAAAGTCTCACAATGCTCGGGATTTTGTATTAGAAATGTAATTATGAAATTTTCAATGTAAAAATTGTTTCTAAAAAGAAATTGACTCGCACGTACAACTAAGCAGTTAGCACAACTATATCTTCATAAGATTTATGAGATCTATCAAATATCAACCTGTCGAAGCCACTCAGTATCTTCCATTTACCAAAAGTTATGTTAACAGCTGTTTATTGCATATTTTTAACCCGCTTACAATTAAAACATGATCACTATATAATTTTGTACTGCTTTTGAATGTATCACTTTTGATAAAAAAAATAAAAATTTGTTTTCGACAAACAGATTTGTACAAACGCTTATATAATTAGGTCCTGGTGACTAACTAAAATATCAATGCAGAAATTCATCATCATCGCCTACCTGTAACAATAATTATAATTAGTAGTTATGTGACTTGTTTATATAAATAACTATTTATAATAAATTAATAGTTATTATTTAAATATAAAAAGTGTTGGCAATGGCGCATGTCAAGAGCCCATATATGTGAGATATGAAAGTGAGGAGGGTTTACAAATTATGGAAATCTAGTTAAATTTTATGTTTTGGAATCTTTGAATACTAGTGTATTACTTGATTTTCTTAACATTTTTTTTTAATTCTATACCCACAATGTGTTGTGGGGTAATTTTGTAAATAGCATACAAATACCTGTAGGAAATATTCAAAATCACTTCTGTGGCAATTCCCTTCCGCTGAGAATGTGAATTTGTGAAATGTACCATCCTCACTTATAACTGTAAAACAAACACTTGGTCAATCAGGAAAAAAAGAGCATCATTGCTGTCCATTACATATATACAAATTAGGCATTAATTTTTTTTTTCCATATAAAAATAATATTTAAGTGACGACTCGTTGTCGTCGAGTTGTTCCAATGGCAGACTGTTAGAGACGGTTTCACGGTACACACACATTTGGCTGTTGTGTTGTATAATAATAATAATAAATTCAGATCAACTTACAACTGTTGTGTTGTAATATATATATAAATATCTTTATACAGTAAGGTACATAGGACCATTTTGAAGCGCCTTAAATCTAATTGATTCTACACCTACCGTATGCGACCAAGCTGAGATGAAGCAGGCAAGAAACTCGGATTTGTTTATTTTTTTTTAAAATGATCCCAGTACACTTTTTGAAGCAAGATTATTATATATATATTATTGATTATTAAATTATTATTATTGTGTTAGAACTCAAAGCTGAATATCGTACTGTGTCGTCAGACGTAGAATATCGAATATAAAAGAGAAAAAAATCTTTTATATTTGAGATTGAATAAGTAAATAAACGATCGACCTGATATCAATAACTCACCAATAGCGTTTGAGTCGTCCGAAAAAGCGCACAAGGCGCGCGTTGGCGACGCGGCCGGGGCGCACACGTGCGCGTAGTTCCCGCGCGCGGCCCACACGTGCAGCGTGCCCTTATCCGACACGCAGCACACCAGCGACCCCGACCAGTTGAAGTTTATACTGCATCAAAAGTTTATCACTCGTCAAAGGTTAGGTCATGACGACATGTTTGTTACTCGTATGCATTCGTCAAATGTTTGACACTAAAATTACATTAAGTTAACGCAGGAAGAGAACAATCTCTTTGCCACTCTATCTTTGGTCAAGTATATTTTACAGAACGGTTGTAATTTAAACATAATAAGAAATTACATTTAAAAATATCCTCTCTTTTATAGTCATATTTGAAACTGCAGAGCAGTCAGCCAGTTACAGGTGGAGTAATTGTCCACATAGTATCATCAATCACTCGTGTGAGCCTCTCAAGTTTCAGTATAGGGGAATACAGAAATCTATGGCAAAAACCAAGTGAGCACTCACCAGTACACATCAGCATAGTCCGACCCTCGCCTCAGTTCGTGTATCATCTGCTTAGTACTGGTATCCCACAGGCGTATGATTGTGCCTCGCTCGGAGGCGGTCGCCAGTTTCGCACCATTTGCGGACAGACTGAGGCAGACCAGGTCAGTTTGATGGCAACCCACCACCGCCGGTGAACTTGACTGAGCGCCTTTCACCGCTCGAGATATGTCCTTGAGAAGTACCAAATGGTGAAATCACATTGCAAAATAAGAAATAAGATTATACATTTTAAAGAAAGCTAAATTAAGATTTTCATATTATTTCTATTAGAAAGAAAGAAAGAAAGAAAATATGTTTATTAGTCCAGGGCTTCGTAACCTTTTGGCATTAACGACCCTATTTATGATTGTGAGTTTCTTAACGAAAATAAAAATAAATGAATTTTTTTTGATGATTTCTTTATTAAGTTACAATATATGTACATACACATGAAAGAATATAGTTGAAGAATTCGTTTTTTAAACATGCAAAAATTAAAAATTGCACACATAATTATAAAATTGTACAAGTATGTTTGACATAAATCTCGCGAAATCAGAATTTTGCCAACGATAGTTTAAGAAGCCGCGTATTAGCCGTATATAAATCGTGTTAGAATTATCTTAAATTAAGTTAGTAGTGTTGTGTTTAATGTACCTGTTTGTATGAACTTACCAATAATTGCAACGACCCCTTGCGATGCGCCGGCGCAGCCAGCCACTGCACCGCGTTGGGGTCCGTCGCTAGGGAACACAGCGGCCGGGAGGACGACGGCGTACGGAGCAAGGCGACACGCTGTAACGATGGCAGTGATAGAACTTGGATCGAGGATGTTAATACTACCGCCACTCTGGAATAGTATCATTCACTATCAAATAGACCCTCAATTTTACATCTTAAAAAGCTATAATGCCGAAAGATTTACAAGCCATATGTAATGTATACAAAATATAGGCGTGAGGCTATCTTCTTAATTTAGTTGACTTTTTAAGCTGGTATCTAACAATTGTTAACATTACGGTTATAAAGCGCAATCGCGGATAAAAATGCGTACACTAAATCAAAATATTTAAACATAGGAAGTAAAACAACCTTGCGTTGGCCTTTGTTAAAATTTCGTGAACGGAATATTAATGAACTGATTGGGCAATTCATAATGATTTGTATACATTAAGAGTTATCTTGCACATTCTCATGTTTCCATTCACCTTCCAATATTGTTTGGAAGTCATTTTGAACTTTTATTCGTTAAATTCTGACATAGTTACTTTTTAGTTTTAAAATGGTAACATTATACTGTAATAAGTTTAGAATATGTGATAGTAATATTTTTTTACAAGTATATGTGTGTGTATATAAAAAGCCTGTATTAATATCTAGGTTAGTTGGTGAAGATAATGTTTAATCTTATCATGTATACTTTGATATGTCTAGCACGTCTTCAAAAATCTTTGCTTAGTTAATAGCATAGTCGTTTATATACATATAATTTTAAGATCCTTTATATGTTTATGAAATTGTTGCAAAAAGTTGTCTACTTACTAATAACAAGAATAGAACAACATAAAACTTAGATTTTTGTAAAATAACTTGTTTTGATATGAAAATTATCACAACTCACTTATCTTTCCTGGCCCGCAACCCTCGTATAGGTGACTTAAAGAGGACCTCTGCTTTAAAGGCACGCTGCTGGTCATCAAGAAGCATAAGGCCGCAGGGCCTTCGAGCTCGCACCAAAAGCAACCAGTTGGTACGGAACACCATTTCGCATAGTGATACTTCCCCCAACTCTTCTTTGCCTGAAAATAATTAAGTATCTACTACAAGATGTGCATATTCGTAATGATAGAACTGAGCATACGTTCGGTGTGCCCTTTAGTAGGCTCCATTCAATTAGCAATTAATCCTCAGGAAATTGTATATGCATTTTAAATAAAATAAAAGCCAATGTTCTTAATTTGTGTATTAATAAATTTAAAAACTTTGTTAAGCAAAATCTTTTATAGTGTATTATGTTCTTGGAATAGGAATAACTCGAACAAGATAAGGACATAACTAAAACAGTGATCAAGCTTACAAAATTATGATAGGTTCAAACCAGCTACGTTTTTTGGTGGGTAACTTCTCGGATTATTTTGGTACCACCATAGCCTTAAGGGCTGAGAGGTAGGAAAATACAATGAAAGAATAGAAGTTTGACTTCCACAAAATTTTGTTTTTATTACTAACTCATTGGTAAACATGTTTTATTCGTTCAACGTCATTGCTTCACATTACATATTAATAGGCCTTTAATAAGTACATGCAAGTATAATTGTCATCATAAATAATTACAAAAATAAAGAATGCAGTTTATCAACCACATTAGTGGTTAAAGTGTATAAAAGTACAATAAATATTAGAAATAACAGACACCTCTGTTTGTTATTTGTGAGGTCAATATTAGTAAATTATTCTTACTGTAATGTGCCTTCTCCACAAGTGGGTCCACATTGTAGACACGCAGGCCAGATGTTAAGCAGCAAGTGAAGCAGCCTAAAATTCAATGTTCACCACACAATTTCAAATTAATACTAAATATTTTCATATCATTTCTAAAATAACAATGACACAGTAACTTTTTTAAATACAGTAAATTTGAAAAACAATTTTAATATGATAATTTAGTATTTCAAAATTTTAATAACAAAGGGAGAAACGTTACATATTAGTCTTCATTGTCTGAGGAAAATATTGTTGCTCTGAAATGATCTACAGTTTTACCATATGGTCATTGTTTTTTATTATATGTTTACTTTACTTGATCTTACATAATATCTACTATACAAAACTTTTACTAAATATTTAACTATTAAATCTCAATAACATAATAAAAGCAAATATTAAATAAGCTTCAGTGTTTAACAAACGCTACGCAGTGGTACACAAAACGTGTAAAACTACGTAGGCGCGCAAACTAAAAATATAAACAACACGTGGAACCGAAGTGCGACAATAGCTTTACGTTATACAGAAATCGTTACGATTGATCCTCGCGACTGCCCTTCTATACATGTACACGCGTGGGTCATACACAATATGAATAAAATCACACTTTACGTTTGAGAACAAAGAACTAAGGGTGACTAACTAGGAAGTCAACACACCTTGATTCTGGTTAAAAGCCAGGCCTGTAATTCCACTGCTTCTTCGGCGAGCCATGATCACTCCACAACAAATTTATCATAAACATTGAGTCGATTTTTTGTCAATTATCTTTGTGGTCATTTTCACATCAAAATTTTTATACGCACATTAATTTATTTACATGTTTCTTGTATGCAATACACAGCTGATTTGATTTGTTTTAGCTGAGTGACAGTCGACGGCTGACATCTGTGAAATGACGTACCGTTTGTGATGTTGTCTGACTGACTTTGGATAGGATTGACATTTTAATACGGTGTTGGACTTTATTTCTGTAATTATTGCCATAAAATATATCAAAAGAATCAACGTATTCAATTTTAATAAAATTAAATTAAAATTAAGGCGGGGAACTATAAACATAATACTGAGTTGAAATTTTACAATCAAGCAATTTTTTTTGTATCCGATTTTAAACTCCAATGTTTTTTAATAGGTAATAAATATTTATATACTACGCCAATTTGAATTTTGAAGGTTAGATCAAACTAAACGAGTTTCGCATATCTGGCCGAAGTGACAATTATGATAAAAAAATAAAAATCAAAATGATTTTATTTTCCCTCTTTGAAGAAATTATTTTACAGATCAAATTTTTGGCTTCCAAAGCTGTGTTAAATTATGTAGGGTGTCAATTAGCAAAAGTGGTTATTATAAATTTAAAAAATATTAACGTGATAAACTAAAATCACAGGCTGGCGTGTGGACGAACGTGGATTATATATTAATAAGTATGTTAAATTATTCTTGAGCTATACAATAAATTAAGATTATGAATAATGTATCATTCTATTCCAGATTATGGATTTTAGCACAACAGTAAATTCTGATTATCAATGGCCCTTTCCGAAACCTATTGTTGGAAAGTAAGTTTTTACTACATAAAAAAGCTTCCATTAGTAATATAAAATAAAATAAATTTTATCCTTTAAACATTATTGTCATAAACCATTCAGATTTATGTTTGCGTGACAAAGTTTATTAATAGCAATACTTTCTGTTGCCAAACATCACTCTTTATCTCTTATTTATAAAAAAAATATATATTTCGCTCTTATATTGTTCTAAATTTCAGGCCGTGTGAACCACCAAAACCCGATGCGGCACCAACATCACGACCAGCTCCCGTAGCATCATATTGTCACTGCGACGCGCACTCATACTCCCCACGAGTTGAACAATATAAACAACTACTCGAAAAGGAACAGAAACTATGTCAAGACTACGAACAGTTAAGAAAACAGGTATATCTTAAAGGTTTAGCACAACTATGACGTCATCGTACTAATTGTATCGTCTGGTGGATGAGTGTATCATCATTACGTTACGTTATAATTTATAGATGGTGGATGTAACAAACGACATATTGGACCACCCTTGTGACGATCTCGATACTAAAATGACCACCATGTATCAAGCTACGTATAAGAAAAGATGTTAGTATATTTCTCTATGAAACAGAAGGCAAACGATCGAGCGTATCACTTTGTATGACGTACTAACCACCGCCCATGGACATCTGGAGGCTTACAATTCAGTTGCATTAAAGTGTACGCTCTAAATAATTCCAAGATGTAACGGTTAGGGAATACTTGCGCTGTTAGTTCCATAAAGGCTTGGTCCGCGGCAGAAGTTCTGAAAAAACTTTGATTTAACAACTTAATACTCTAAAGATGAAGTGGAACGAATAAAGCGTACGAATAAGAGAGACGTTCAGTAATTAAATAGATAATGATATATCTTCTGTTACACCGCTGCTCATAGATCGTGAATGCGTTAGCACTTTATCGTAATTCTATAATAAAAATTAGTTTCCGTTATATATCAAATATTTTAATTGTATAATGTTATAAATAAGTTATACTTTATTGTAAACAAGAATTCCAAAAAAAAATGTTTTTTTGGTTTCTATGACTCTTCTTTAATTGCCTCCTTTCAGTTTTTTGGAAAAATATTTAATGTACAGACATTCGATTTTTACTGTCTTATTATTAGTATAGATAATCTCGGTATGTATCGTGACAAAATGGATTAATTTAAAAGTTACCTTTTTAAAAGTACCGAAAGGATAGTCTGTGCACCAAGTGATACAGATAATATATGTTTAACACAATTTCCAGCATTCCCAGTTTCGGACTATCAAAAAATTATAGCTGCATCACAATCCAGCGCGCCCATACCGATGGAGAGCAGTCGTCTCGGTGTATTGCGTTGTTACAAAGACCCAACTCATTTTACTGACAACCCGCCAACAGTACGCCCGACAATAAATCCACCTGGTCGTGTCCATACCGGGGTTGCACCGAAATCTATACAAAACTGGTTCACGGATTTCCCAGGAAGGTCGGAATATATGGACACGTATAGTGCCACGGCTAAAGCCTGTTGGAGTTCCATGCAAAGGTTTAAGGAGCCTCTACCCTCAACGCGACGTAGGGCGGATGACACGTGCGTTTGAAATTTGTGATTGTAAAACTAATAAAAATGGGAAAATAATGTGGGTTTTTTGGTGCTCAGTTATTTTTCATACTCGTTAAGAATACGTAGAGACTATCGACAATATAGATCTCTGGAGGATGTGCCACGACGATCATGTTGATGTGCAGATAAGGCGTCGCAAATGGAGCTGGCTCGGTCATACTTTGCACAGAGATCCGTCCCTTATCCCAAGGTAAGCTCTGGACTGGAATCATAAGGGCCGAACCAATCAAACCTGGCGGCGATCTATCATCGCGGAAGCGAAATATATGGGTCTGGCTTTAAGTGCTTTTAGACTAAAGGCCACAGACAGACGATGCCCCGACGTGAGCCTTAGGATTCTAGTAAGTAAGAAAAGAATTCGTAGACATGGGTGTTAAATAAAAATTGAATATAACTGAAGGCCACCCTTCGTACGAGCCTTAATATGATTTTATGTGTAGGAAACTAAACTAACACTAATATTACAATTTTACTTTGTCCGATTCCTATTCATTTTCGGGAAGACAATAAGAGTCTTATTGCTTGTGGCTTCAGTTTGCTTACGTTTCTTTTAAACGATATCAAATAAGGAGGTTTTTTTAGATATGTAACTCGATTATTTCGTTAAATAATTAATCGATTTAATGATACTTAAAATTGAAAACAACGCTGTCAAGAAACACCATAACGTCTGACGGTAAAAGTCGAGCAAACATTAACCAACGACAGAGTCCACATTAAATATTTGAAATACACAAAAACTTTTGCTAAAAATATTACGCATTACTAATTTTGCGGTATTTAATATGTAACTATACTTTTTACAACAAACATGAGTGGGTTTAAACTTTTAAAACATAACTCAATTAGAATTTACATCTTATCAGGTTAACAGCCATTTAACCCACTTAAGACAGACGACTAATGACCAACATTTTCGGTACAGCAAAGAATAATCTAAATCACAAACACACTGTAGTAACAGTACATAAAGTAACATCTTTAATAAATAACATGTTTGTTTTCAGATGTTCTAAATAAAAAATGTTATAAACGATTTTCATCTACTTACTATAAAGTTTAAGAAATACCACAGAGCATAAAAGTACTAAGATGGCTAATAATTCGACTATTTTAAAGTAAATTTACTTACCAATATCATAATATGGTGAGGTATATTCAATAAACATGCATGTTTTTATAAAAGTCAGTGTGACATTTTAATTTAAAAATCACAAAATTAGAAGTCAAACATAACGTGACCATATGCAAAATCCCTCTACGGTTTAAAAATAAAATGACTATTCGCTATGAAAGCTGGCGAAAGCTTTGTATGTCTTAGGCCTTCCACGTTTCATCGTGTACATTTAAATATGCCACCTAATAAGATCGTCAAATCGTAAAAAAAGACGTATCTTAAAGCATTTGGCTAAATCAGGATCGTTGACGCACAAAACTGTAAGAGTTTATGCCAACATAACACATATGTGTTGTAATGTGTTGTCATTTTAGAAATGATTAGTATTCATTGTATTAAATCCAAATGTATTTTATTTATGATACATTCATTATGACTAATCAAATAATTCCTTGAATTTCATGTTGTTACAATGAAAATTCAATTTATTCTTAATGATGCTTGTAATTATATTCTCAACGTCTGCACTGGTAGACGGCGCGAAATAGCTTTTAATATAAAGTCATTATGATAAATTAATATAATCCATAAACATATTTAAATAATTTATACATTTATCTTATAGCATTTTCAATACAAGCTTATAAAAGTTAATCTTAATAGTCCTCAAAGGCTTGTTACATATGTATACATATATACAAAGCGTTAACAATTTAAAGCTCGGAAGTTTTTTTATAATTTTCTTCAACGTGTTGTTTCACTTGGTTTATTTGGTTCTCGTTCCTGTGCCTGTAAAATAGAATACTCGTATTAAAAGTCGAACGTATGAGCAGGATTAAATAACTTTTTGGTACAAATGCAACCTCAATATTGCATGTATAACGTACTTCTTAAATCCAAGGTTATTTTAATTTAACCTTTTAAACCTTGTTTATAATATATATTTATTAATGTTGAGTTTATTTTAATTATTGTAACTTCGCTGCGCTTAGCGGAACTTTACTCTCTACTATGCTTGGCGTGGTATGGGTTTTTATGGCGTAGCCTATTTCGTGTGTTCACAATGAATGATTAAATGTGTATACTTCGTGATTTAATACATATTTTAAATAAAACGGAAAAATTTTCGATAGATAGAAACCGATAGATTCAAAGTACGCTATTTAATATAACTTTTAGTAACATTTAAAGTAAGGGTAATTAATACTCACAGTTTATTCATACCAAGTGGTACATTACAAGTATGTTGTTATGATGTAGCTGTACTTCTTATAGTCTTCTGAATGTCGCGTGCTATTATCTGAATTGTTTGGTAAAACATATGCCATGGTATGTGTCAATAGGAGCAGACAATACATCCATATTATCTGTAAACAAATAATGACATTAATCTATGGTAAATTATGACCACAGATACGCATATTGATCAAAGATATTAATCTATAATCATAGATAATTTATGATCGATATCCGTTCCAAACAAGGAACTTGAAGAAGTCTACAAGTAGCATCGATAAGTAGGTAGCAAGCAAAATGTATTTTTGTCAGTATATTTTTATAAATACACTCGGAAATAGTAGTAGCTACTGAGCCTTTGATACCTTTTATTAATTAGCTAAGATAATTTCTTGACATTCACAATTGATCGCTGATACGATTCTATATGAAATAAAATATGATTAAACGATAGAGGTGATGTGGAGAGACTGAAAAACAGGAGCGAGGAGTAACAGGAGTTGCTTTTTGGATGTATTACTACATTATATTGTAGTATTTTTCCCGATTTAGACATTTTTTCGTGCCCCTCTGCTGCGTTCAGGTTTAATATAGAATCAAAATTGAAATCGCCAAATTGAATAATTAAGGCAAATAAATAAAACAAATATAGTAAAAATTTCACATAAAAAACTTTGTTAACATATGAATTACCTTTTATATAAATTATCTTGCAATTCCTGCATCTCTTAATTCTGTTAAAACGAGAGGTATTTATGGATGAAACGTCAAAGATCATGACACGCTTCTTTCATTAGTATAATTTTCTAACGATACATAACGATTCTATAATGAAGGCTAATGAATAATATGATAATAGTGCTAATTAATTAATATAATTCCAATTGATAATATTAGTAATAAGGCATTTGGCAATATTACGTCTTCTTTAAGCTTAGCTTTGCTAACATAGTTGATTCAGTTAATTATGTCTGCTTAAGTTTCTACTAATTTGGGAGAAAGTTATGTATTAAGAAAGATATTCTAATTACTTTCTATCTTTATAATATTATTATAAGATAAAAATGTAACATAAGCTGTAAGCAAAAATAAAACACAAATAATGGAGATATTGGGCTTTTTTTTTAAAACAATTAATTACTTCTTCTATTTATGCAAAAGTGTTAATTTAAAAAAACATATCACCTGTAAATTACTGGGTGTGTTATTTGTCTGTGTCAGAGTTTTCATTGAATAAAAAAAAAATTAAACAAAAAAATATTTATATATTATTCCTACTAAAATGTTAGTATTGTGTGTATATTTTGCTTCTATTCTTGTTTATTGTTTCAATCTTCTTATATATATCGGCGCAACTACAGCAATTAGTTATAATAGGAAAAATAGTTTATTACGCTGAAATGAAATGTCATCTTTATTATTTCAATACGTAGTCTGTGAAAGAAAAACAATGCGTACATGTCATTATTATAAAAGATGGATGCATCGTAATTTTAAGACAGCAATAGTGAAAATAAAACCTGGCAAATATCAGAGAAGTGTTGTTTTAATAATGAGTGGTAAACGCCTTACAAAATACCTCACGGAGACACTTCTATCGATATATATAATACACGATAGACATTATATTGTTCTGATTACATTTTAAAATACTTAAATAATTTGAAAAAGTTTAATCCTTGTGGCAACACTCATAATGCCTGGCATTTTGTCGCATGTTGACGCTCATACGTTGCATTATTTTTCGTATAGTTAAAGAGCTTTGTTTATCGACCTTGCTTAAAAAATATTTGGTTAAACTTTAATTTGCACTAAATATCCTAAAAAACAGTAAAAAAGTGTCGGTAATGGAAATTGGCCGTTTGTACTCTAGTCAAAATTAAATTGTACAGTGAAACGAAATCCTAGATGTTAGCTGACCCTTGCCTTAAAAAGTGTACTTTCATTTCCAAAAACAAATCAACCAAGCCGAGTTTCTTGCCTGCCTCTTCTCAGCTTGGTCGCGTACGAACAGGCGCATAATCACTTAGATTTAAGACGATTCAAAGTGGTCCTCTGTACCTTAATGAATGAAGATATTTTGACTTTGACTTAGAAAATCGCCTTATTCACCGATTTAAGAGGTTATTTTCCTCTGATAGCCCAGGACGCATCCATTTCTGGCTGAGTCTCTCCGACTAGTCATCGTCGACCCTTACGTGCATGATCACCGAATTTAATCATTTTCTAAACCAGAATATAATATATTTTGACAGAGTTAGGAATGATAATTAAAGTATACAAGTGTTTGTTAGATGTAAGTGGCTTAAGAACTAATTATGTGTCCTACGTTATTGTTGTATATGATTTGTTTGGCTTCAGCTGTAAATAAATAAATTTCATATATTTTTTTTATCAATTCATCAAATATGGCCTCCTGTTAATTCCACAAAAATATATGATTTTGTATCACTATGATTTATATAATTTTATAATTATACGAATTGTTTTGCAATGACGTTTAATGTATCTGATAATAATTGTCACAGTATATATATAAAATGAATAGATATACTGAGTTTATTGAATTAATTTTAATTGATTTAATATGACAATCCGAGTTGTCTTTTTCACATGAGTTTGTTACTGATACACTATTTACTTTGGATCTTAAAGATGATTTAAAATGTGAAATAGTATAAAGTCTATATAACGACACTGACGGGACTATGCATTTGATGGCGTTATAGAGATTGGTTGTTAAATGCAGAGAAGAAAAATTATTATATGGAATACATCCTAAACCAACCAAAGCCGTTTTAGAGAGTTCAATAAATCGTGTGCCTTTACATGGAGGTTACACAGTATTCGCATAATTATCACAATTTTCATACAACATTGAGATAATACTCACTAGTTTCAAACGCATTGCACATCACTCAACTAACTCCACACACGTTTTAAAATGTACTGACCGTAAAAGATTTATCTCGACGTACTTTAGAAATCCGTAAATAGTTTTTCATTTCGGGGATTCTATTGGCAAGGGTTTTATGATTAATACCATTATGAACGAAGCATTTTTGTGTTTATACTTAATTTTTTGAAAAATATTTTTAGTTACATGCATTCGGAAATGGATTCTACAATTTTACGATCGTTAAGCATAAGTCGTTGACCTTTTTTTGTT
Source organism: Leptophobia aripa (assembly GCA_951799465.1). Taxonomy (NCBI): domain Eukaryota; kingdom Metazoa; phylum Arthropoda; class Insecta; order Lepidoptera; family Pieridae; genus Leptophobia; species Leptophobia aripa. The sequence goes on along the minus strand of OX637267.1, from coordinate 1,490,303 downwards.
GTTTTAATAATCATCTCTTTCTCTTTTACTCTCTAACACTTTATATAGTTACTTATATACTATATACTTAATAGGAAATACTTTATTTAAATATAGTATTTCTTATTACGTTGTGACCTCATTATCACAACAATTTAAATAATAACAATAAAAATATTTTTAAAAATGAAGCTGCGAATGAGCAGTTTTGCAATTTTAGAGGAAAATATTCATAGATATCCTCTCCCTAAAAATATTAATACAGGTCCGAACTTATGCGTAGAATAACAGCTGTCACAACGAATGATAAGCTGGATGAAACTTAATTGAACATGATACTTTAAATAAGTTTTATAATAAAAATTGTTTTAAAAAGTTCAGGCCATATTGAGTGTAAAGGAAAATACTTCGATAGTCCGGAAGATGTAGAATTATCATTAAGCACTTAAAACATCGGATATATAAATATTAAATTGTTCTACAAATTAATTGTTGTGATAATTGTAAGGTCACCGACAGTTCATGGACCATTATCTAACAATAGTTTATACTGGTAATGTTATTCGTACAATTTTAATGTGCATATGCAATGTTATCTCTGTAAAGTAGGTAACTAAGTCCAAAATAATGTTTTAAAGCCTAAGGAGGAAACCTTACTTATTTACTTGACTTGATCCCGTAAACGAATATTTAAAGGACAAAGATCCCTTTAATGTGTCGGCAATTGGCTCAGTCCCGATGCTCAGTTCAATTCTTGAGTAGCCTTACAATGCTTTGTTATTTTAATTGTCAGTAGCACAATTTTGTTTTAATTGTTTATTTTAAAAGAGTAGCTATCGAGTTTCTTGCCGGTTTATCTCGATAGATGACTGCCTTCCAAACCGGTGGTAGTGTAAAAATTGACGATTCAAAAGTATCTTTATAAAGACCTACTTGAATAAAGATATTTTGAGTTTGAGTTTGACTTAGAATCCTATGTCCTCTCGATGGGTCAGAGGAAATCCTCCATCGCGCTCTGTCCGATACATGGCATTTGATCTCGCTCCAAGTCTTACCGGCTCCCTTCGCCTCATCTGCAGCAGAACGTCAGGTTCTTTTGGGACGGCCCCGTTTCCTCTGCCCTTGAGGATTCAAGTCAAGTGTCTGTTTAGGAATATGAGAGGGAACTTTAAGTTATAATAATAGTTTTCTTATTTCATATTCGGTTTCATCCGGAATAATACACGGGCCAATAAAACTCCCTTAAATCCATTAAAATCGATTTTTTTTGTATTTATATCTTATGAGAAGAAATTAGGTCACAAATTGTCAGTTTGAATTTTTTCCATTGGATCCGTAAAGTGTCCCATATCTTATCTATAGAGATATGTTTAAATTGTTCTTTAATATAAAAATCAAATCTCTACTGATCTACTTCTTGCGACATCATGAGTGAAACTAGTTATACATTTAATTATATTAAGAAAATAATATAAATGTATTCAAATAAAGAGATACATTTTTTCCAATTATACATTTAAAAATTGTACTGTGTTCACATATAACTTTTGAGTGAGAGTTTAAAAACACGAAAATATTTGTTCCAATGACTTAACTATCCTGACTCCTGATTAACTCGTAAGTGTGGAAACAGTTCTTAACGAAGCTAAATTTAAGCTTTCACCCAATTTACATTAGCGCCTTGTCAAACGCGTATTCACACTCGTTCAATGTACCTAATGTTAGATTTCAACATGTTTGATATCATCTCATAACAAAAATGCCGATAAATAAAACCCATCGGCAAATACTTGCCTTGAAAAATATGTGCAATTACAATAAAATCTGTAATGTTATCTGCTACTTTAATAAAATAAATATTAGATTGACGGGTATTGATAGAATTATCGCTGATAAAATGTCTCTCAATTGTAAAATGTCACGTCTCAGTTTTATTACGACTGCAGTTCACTTACATTAAATACTGATTCTTCACTTCGCTTATATTTCAATTTTGTCATTTTTTTCTCATTAAAATGTAGTAGGTATTCTGTGTTATTGTGATGTATAGGTTAGGTAAATAAAATTCAATTCGAATTGGTATATATTTTTGCTTCATTTGGAGAAATGTTTTATTATTTATCCCAGAAAATGATATAATTATACAATAGAAAATTATTGTGATCTTTTACATCCCAAGTGCGATTGAAAAAAAACTAAATCATGATAACACACTTATTCACTGGTAACGGACAATTAAAAACTAAAGAAATATAATAAAAATTCATGTAGCTTTCACCAACGTTAAAAAATTATTGGTTTTTTTAATATTCAATAGTAATTACGCAGGTATATAGGTAATTTAAAGGTTAATAAAATGTATGGTCACAAAAATAATTATGTAAAATATGAATAGAAATTTCACCACATCTTAGCTTTTGGCTTATTAAACTCAGATGTCAAGAACAAAAGTTATCAGGAAATACAACGACCGCATTTTTAAACATCATAAACAATGTTACATGGTTTGTTCCAAAAATATCTCGCAAATAACGACAATTATTGGACTTCGCTTTTTTGTCAGCCCGAGAAAACATGTAAACCACATACATGTTTTGATTGAAGTAGGTTTGTGAATTTAAATACTTGGCTCAAGACCTCTGTCAGAGCCAAGTATTCAAATTCACAAACCTACTACATTAGATATGAAAGCGTGTGATACAGTATATATAAAATACAAGTAACCACAGCTTATCAAAAATTTTAGTATAAATCTTGACATACGTAATTGTTTGTGTCAAAGATTAAAAAATTTCAAGTGAACATACTTTAAAAACATAAATAATGCTTCAAAAATTCTACCTGTTAATACTATGTGCACTTAACATCCAACCTGAAACACGTTGTATATTAAATACAAGAATACATTTCGGTGAACCACTTCCAGTTATTTTACGCAACAATCGAATTCTCGAACCAGATGATAATAATGGCAACGTAGTATTAAATGCTGGAGATGTCCTCACACTGAGCTGTCAGGGAGTTGGTTTTATAATACATCCGGAAGTTAAAGTCAACCGTGAAGTAGCAACCATATCGTGTGAAGGAGGCGATATCTTCAGAAACGACGAATGGCTGAATTCCCTTGCTAACTTCAGATATTTTCACTGTTCCACTCCTCCGATTCACCACAGTAAACCGACAAATAAGACATGCTATGAAGGGTATCCTATAATAGAAGTGGGATATACGGTCGAAGATAACTTTCATCCTGTGTACGAAACATGTTTTGATGACGTACATTTCAATCCGATTTATTCAAAATATACACAAAAACCATACAACGCTTTATATCAAACAAGAGTTGATCGGCCATTCTTTCTGGATAACCACAATTATGAAAGCATTCCAGTTGAGAGACTCTTTTGTCCACCAGCTCAAAAAGCAGCAGTGGCGCAGCGTGTGGGTCCTTTAGTTGATTCGTATGTAACACAAAGTCAACTTCTATCGCGCGGACATTTAGCTGCAAAAACAGATTTTGTGTTTGCTTTTACTGAACGATCCACTTTCCACTATATTAATTGTGCACCGCAATGGACAGGTTTTAATGGAGGTAATTGGAATACTCTAGAAGTTGATCTAAGGGATCACATTCATGCTGCTGGTTATGATACCATCATCTATACGGGTACATTTGGAATATCTCAGCTCAGTGATAAATCAGGAAATCGGGTTGATCTATATTTATACACAGATAAGAATAGCAATCCTATCATACCGATACCGCAATATTTCTACAAAGTAGTCTATGAACAGAGAACGAAAAGAGGCATAGCTTATGTGGGTATAAATAACCCGTATTATACATTAGCTGAAGCTCGAGAGTTATTTTTTTGTTCAGATATATGTAGGAATTCCAGCGGATTTAATTGGTTAACATGGAGTCCTGATATTTCCGCTAAAGGATACACATTTTGCTGTTCGATTCCCGATTTTAAAAATACTGTGCCCCACTTGCCATATTTCGAAGTTGGTGGTTTACTAAAATAATTTTTACGATAACAAGTTTATTGTCCTGTTTTGTTATCAGCGTAGCGGCTTGGCTGACCTTTGATACAATTAGTTGGGTCCATACAATCTGTTTCTTTCAATTTTATACTTATTATGTGGAAATAAAAAATTAACTAGCGTATTATTCTATCCCAGGAAATAAGTAGAAACAGATACTTTACAAATGATGCATAATAAGAGATTATTACATCTAATTTGGCTAAATTTGGATCATTAGGAAAAGAGTTATCGCTAAATGTCATTAAGGGATTGGATTTTTTTTATTAGCATTAACTGTAAATTAGTATATAAGTGTGTCTCTTTTTAATTTTTATTCATTCAGTACTTGATCATTTGATCGGAAAAAAGTGTAAGTTTTGTGAAAAGAGAAATGAAAATGATACCCAAAATTGTAAGTATCTTGAAGTTACTAACTTAGACAATTTAATAGTTTCAATGTTTTTAATGTTTACTAAATTTATTGCATATTTTTAGATTCTTCTGACGCTGTTACTAGCGGTAACATTTACGTTAGTACATGGACTTCCAAGGACTCACAGGTTCAAACCAGTTGTGAATCTTAATCCAGAAAGAGTGATTACAACTGAGAAGCCTATTGAAGAACGAAAGAGTTATCTTTTTCCAAAAAACACAAAAAAGTATGTTGTCACAGAAAAACCATTTTCTCGAATGACTTTTCCATCTTCGTATAAATATGTTCTCGCAAAGAGGCCTCTAATGCTCAAATTCGAGCCAACATCAACAATTTTGGCAAAAGCACCACCAGTACCTCACGAATCAATAATGAAAAAGGTAAAGTTCGTGGTATCTACTCCTTCTCCATTCGAAAAAAATAGTGCAAGTTCTTGGATAAATAAACGCCCCACTAATATCAGAAAAAATAAGACTCCAGAAGATCATATTAAGAATAATACAGTGTCACAAAACCTTAATGCAAATAACTATAAAGTAACAGTGGCACCACAAATAGATAATACAAAAATAATTGATATCAAGGCACCTCAAAATGGAACAAAGGAAATTATTATACTACCCGTTACTGAAGATGATTTAAAATTAAATCCAAACGAAATTGCTGATGAAGTAAATAATATTATAGCATTTGTAAATAAACTTCATGAAAAGAAGGAAAATGTTACTGAGAATACGAGTTCAAGAGTAAATACTTTTGACTTTACAACAAAACGAAAAGAAGATGAGATAACTACAACTTTATCACCAGTACAAAAACATGCAAACACTGAAAATAAAGAAACAAACGAGTCCTTGGCATCAGAAATTGTGTACTTACCAGTAAATTTGAACAACATCAATTCGTATCCTGATTCAATACAGGCAGAGGTAAAAAATGTCGTCAAAACAAAACATGCTTCGCCAGTCACCGAAAGCACTAGTTCTTATATTACCTCAAAAACAACAACGCCAAAGGAATTGGTAAAACCAGAAATCATTATAACAATTGAGGATGACCTTAATAACAGCAGTGAAGCGACCCAAACCCCAGAAGAAGACGTTGAGTATATTATTTACAATATTCCAAACAACGATTTAATGGAATACATTAATGTATCTACCAAAGAACCCTCACCTCCTACTGCGGATGTCAAAGATTCAAAGAAGATATCAAACGTGCTTCCTACAAGTAATTTAAATAGGACTCGTACCCTAAAGGATAATACTGCACCGGAAATCATTTTCATACCGCTGGATTTAAAAGATCTTAGATCACAGCCTGACTTAATAGCAATAACTAGTACGTCAACTACTCCTTCTACTACTACGTCTTTGTCAAAAAAAACAGCTGTAATCAATACTACGCCAATACCAACGAGTGCTGTAGAAATAGATATCATAATTATAGATGACGGTAAGATTTTCCAAAGTAATAACAGTATTAGAGACAACCAAAATACACACGATAGTATGGTAAACGTGATTGAGCCCACTCTTAAAAATGCTTTAAATGGATCAGATAATGGTGTGTCTACTTCATATCCTGCTGAATCTGCTAGTTCTTCACCGGAATTTTTGTACATACCGGTTGACTTACATCAGCTAAAGTCACATCCGTACCTGCTAGCAAACGAAGTTAAAAATATTATCGATGACATCAATAGACATCCACCTAAAACTAATTCTACTACTTCAAATATTACCAAATCAGCTAATGTTAAATCTACTGCTAGTACTTCTACTACAACTACAACTACAACTACAACAACTACACCTTCTTCTTTAATCGGAAACGGCAATCACGAACCAAAAAATGATGTTACTACTGAAAAACCAAAAGGAAAGGAAGATTCTTTATATGATGTAATTTTTTTTCCGGTTAATTTAGCCGACTTAAATTCAAACCCTAATTCTATAGAAGATGAAATAACAAATGTAATGCAATTGGATGATGCTTCTAAGAATAAGAAGGAGTACGAAGGACAAAAGAAAGAAGATGACGTCCCTTATATTAAAGAAGCCGTTCCAAAGACGACGACACCCCGAGAACATGACATATTTACTAGCACTTCAGAAAAATCAGTAACAAAAGAAATTATAGTTCCAGAAAAGAAAACGACTGAAAACTCCTCCGAAGTTCTGTATATTCCTGTAAATTTACACGATATTGAATTAGATCCCGTTATTGCAGATGAACTAAAAGATATCGTTAATTACATGAATAAGCTTCATCCGCATGATAACATGACTGCATCGGCTCTTCTAAGAAATTTAACCGTGCCGACAGAAGAAGTTTTGTCAACAACTGAAATTTCTTTAGAAAAATCATCTACTTATACACCCGATACTATATATAAGGTAACTGAAATTCAAAACCAAAATATGACCACTGAAAAATCAAAACCCGAGATAATATTTATACCAGTTAATTTAGCCGACTTAATGTCAAATCCTAATACAATTGAAGATGAAATTAAGAATGTGGTTAATGAATTAGATGACACCCCTAAGAGTAAGAAGAAAAATGAAATAACAGTGACGCCCACGCCTAAGAGTGAGGAAGACATTCATACTACAACACATGTTAAAGAAGTTCTAAAGACAACGACTTCCCGAGCGCGTGAAATACCTACTAGCACTTTGAAGCCTTCAAGTAAACATAAGTCAGATAGTGAGGGAATGGTACCAACTGAAAGCACTGAGAAACTTATATCACCAGAAATATTTTTTATACCTGTGAATTTGAGAGATTTCAATTCACATCCAAGTGGTGTAATTGACGAGGTTCAAGATATTGTGAATAATATGGAGAAATCTTATTCGAGTGATGACAAAAATTCCACGGACACAAAGGAAGGAAAATCGAATTTGGATCAACCAACAACTGAAAAAAAATTGATAACTCAAGCTACAATGAATGACGTAACGACTGAAAATTCCCAAAGAAAACCATACTCGACAGCTGAAAATTCCCCTGAAGTCGTCTTCATTCCTATAAATTTACACGATATAGACTTGAAACCCGATGAAGTTAGAGATATAGTTGACTACATAAACAAAATTAATTCAAATGTAAACGGGATTGCGCCACCAGATCTTCAAATAAATACAACACAACAAAGTTTGTCATCGACAACAGACAAAGTCACAGAAAGTATTCCATCCATGCCGACAGAAGAAGTTTTGTCAACAACTGAAATTTCTTTAGAAAAATCATCTACTTATACACCCGATACGATATATAAGGTAACTGAAATTCAAAACCAAAATATGACCACTGAAAAATCAAAACCCGAGATAATATTTATACCAGTTAATTTAGCCGACTTAATGTCAAATCCTAATACAATTGAAGATGAAATTAAGAATGTGGTTAATGAATTAGATGACACCCCTAAGAGTAAGAAGAAAAATGAAATAACAGTGACGCCCACGCCTAAGACTGAGGAAGACATTCATACTACAACACATGTTGAAGAAGTTCTAAAGACGACGACTTCCCGAGCGCGTGAAATACCTACTAGCACTTTGAAGCCTTCAAGTAAACATAAGTCAGATAGTGAGAGAATGGTACCAACTGAAAGCACTGAGAAACATACATCACCAGAAATATTTTTTATACCTGTGAATTTGAGAGATTTCAATTCACATCCAAGTGGTGTAATTGACGAGGTTCAAGATATTGTGAATAATATGGAGAAATCTTATTCGAGTGATGACAAAAATTCCACGGACACAAAGGAAGGAAAATCGAATTTGGATCAACCAACAACTGAAAAAAAATTGATAACTCAAGCTACAATGAATGACGTAACGACTGAAAATTCCCAAAGAAAACCATACTCGACAGCTGAAAATTCCCCTGAAGTCGTCTTCATTCCTATAAATTTACACGATATAGACTTGAAACCCGATGAAGTTAGAGATATAGTTGACTACATAAACAAAATTAATTCAAATGTAAACGGGACTGCGCCACCAGATCTACAAATAAATACAACACAACAAAGTTTGTCATCGACAACAGACGAAGTCACAGAAACCAGTTTATCTAAACCAACATCAGAACAGGTGTTTACTACTTCTACCACGGAAAATTCTATAAGAAAATATCATCTGAATATGGCAACGGATAGAACAACTAAATCCTCTATAATACCTACAAGTAGTACGAATCCTTCTACAAGCCAGATTGACGTTACTACAGAGACCTCAAGGCAAGAAATTGTCTATATACCAATAAACTTGGAAGACCTTAAATCAAATCCTGATCTTGTAGCGGATGAAGTTAAAGATATTGTGAATTACATGAATGGAACAAGTAGTTCAACTGAACATACAACCGAAAAGAACATACCATCTATAAAAACAACTACAAAGATACCTGATGTCACAACGTCAAAACAGATAATTCCCGAAACTACTAGTGTGACACCAGAATACATTATTATCAAACCAATAGAAATTACAGCGTTAAAAGACGATAATGATAACGACATCTATGTGGGAAATATTATGAACAGATCTAAATTTACCAAAAATAACCCTAATAGAGGTGGGTCTAATAATATTTCTGATATGGTTTTTGTTATAAAAAAAAACAATTGATAGTTTTATAGATAAATTATTTTATGTGTAAATATCGATGTAAGTGACCTCCATGTGAAAACTACTGTAAGGACTACTACTTAAGAATATTTATGAAATAAAAAACTCACTCAAAATAACGTCTTCTTAATATAACTATAGCTTATGTGATATAAAATAACTTGTATTAACTTATTTGCCACACTCCTCAGAAATTTTGTACCTAGGCTTTAAAATTGGTCGAATTTTTCTACCCCCTAAGTGATCACGATGGCCACGACAGCAGTTTATTTTATCCGTTTTGAAATTTAAAAAGACATATCTTCAATATTTTACCACCAACCCCTATTAAATAAAAGTTACTGAGAACCAATTATTTTCTAACTAGCTTTCCGCCCGCGACCCACGTGTAATTTGGTTAAGAATATAGCGTTTTTTAATGATCTCGACAGGGCTTTCTTTCACAGGCTAAAATCTTGTCACAATTTGAATTTTATATTCTGATAGTCATCTTCTTATGTGGATGAGCTGATGATGGAAGGTAAAACTGCTCAGCGGTCAAGAGCTGAATGAAATTTTTACAAAGTTATGAGTACGAAATACGTACTTGTGAGGTTTTATTAGTAGCTTAGGTATTACTTATTAGCTTGACCAAATAATAAAAGGTAAACCTCATAAACGTAAAGAATGTAGGTGGAAAAATGGATGCGGACACACGATAAACGTCTCTTCACTCGTTTCCTTTTATTTGTTTGTATGAAAAGTGTTCAACTGCATGCTAGTCATTACACAATGAAGCATCTTAATACCGCGATCTAGGTTGATGACGAATTTTATCAACGCCATCTATCAGCACATTGTTCAACGCTTAAACCGCGCCCGCGCGCACTGCGTTATTTGTTATTTTTGTAACCTCTCCAGTTTTAAGATTAATATTAACTTATATAAGAGTATTTAACAATATATAACTAATCAATCAATATAAGTGTTTAAAAGTTTGGAACAGTGATTTGAAGATTTGAAGTGTTGAACAATGTGCTCGATACATTTGTACGTGTAAATCTACATCATCCCTGAGTAACACAGGCTATATATAATTCCAATTATAACAAGATTTTGGCCCGTAAAAGAAAGCCCTGTCGCGATCATTAAAAACGCTATATATAACCAAATTACACGTGAAAGCTAGTAATAAATAAAATATATACTTAGTAATAATTAATAATTACAAACATATACGAGATTTGAAGTATTTAAGCCTAACCTAATCTTAAAACGGTTACGTTGGATATACAGAAAAATACCAACAAATATATAGTGAAATTGATTTTCAAATATGTAGCATAATATACTATATGGAAAGAGAACAACACTATTCCTTTGACAACATTTTACTCCTTGGCATATTTTCAATGCAATAACGCCTAGAAAAAAGTTGTGGATATATATATATATATATGGCTTTCAGCCATTGTTGAGATAATACATCATACATTGCTGGAATGATTCGTTGAATGATTGTACAAACAAGTTTGTTAAAGTTATTAGTAGTTGCTTTGGCGAAAAATACATTATTTTGCTTTAATACCCACATTAGATATAAGGTTAATTATAATTATATATAAGTCTTTATTGTTTATTCCCGTCAGACAAACCCTACCCCAAATCTATCCTTTAAATACGTCATCCTTTTCCACTAAGTCCTGATCCAACTTCCAAACACATACGTTGTAACATAATATTAAGTGCAAACCAAATAGAGTGTTTTTTCTAAAAGCTCAAGTGTTGCTCACGGAGTCAATTATTCAAATAGAGACTAAAATTGTTGACCGTATTGGGATGTAAAAGAAATGATACTATTTTGTAAACTTGCATAAATAAATGAATAACAATATTTGAGTCAATAACAATTTTATTGAGATTTTTATTCTACCACAAGATGTCGCTGGTTTCAAAACATTCTGAACCCTGTTTTTTGTGAAAAGTTTTGAAACTATAACATATTATTAAGTTAAATTAATATAGTACATATTGTTAATAAAGTAGACGCTGAAAACTATAATTATTTATTTATTTCATTACTAGCTTTCCGCCCGCTGCTTCGCCCACGTGTAATTTGGTTAAGTATATAGCGTTTTTTAATGATCTCGACAGGGCTTTCTTTCACAGGCTAAAATCTTGTTACAATTGGAATTATATATAGCCTGTGTTACTCATGGATGATGTAGCTTTACAGGATCCGATGATTCAGGGATATCGAGGGCAACTTTCAAATTAACATACAGGCAATTACTTTTCTGACAATTTTATATTCTGATAGTCATCTTCTTATGTGGATGAGCTGATGATGGAAGGTAAAACTCCTCAGCGGTTAAGAGTTGAAAGAAAATTCTTAACAAGTTATGAGTACGAAATACGTACTTGTGAGGTTATTACTTATTATTTTGACCAAGTAATAAAAGGTAAACCTCATTAACCTTAAGGATGTAGGTGGAAAAATGGATGCGGACAGACGATAAAAGTCTCTTCACTCGTTTCCTTTTACTTGTTTGTATGGGTAGTGTTCACTCAAAATATTCATAGGGTAAAACGTTAAAGAAAAATTTTATCAACGCCATCTATCGAGCACATTGTTCAACACTTCAACCACACCCGCGCGCACTGCGTTTTTTGTGATTTCTGTTACCTCTCATAACTTTTAATATTAAGATTAACTTATATTAGAACATAATTTAACAATATTTAATATATAACTAATCAATCAGTGTGTTTAAGAGTTTTGAAGCAGTGGTTGAAGTAAATTTTCAATTGCCCATAACTTCTTTTTCTCTTAACCAATTTGGACGAAATAAATTTTTTGACAACGCTCCTAAATATATGTAATCCAACTGTGAAAATCCGTTAAGTAATTTTTTAGTTATAACGTACCAAACAGACAGACAGACAGACAAGAATTCCAAACCTCGTTTTTGGTTTCTATGACTCTTCTTTAATTGCCTCCTTTCGGTTTTTTAGAAAAATATTTAATCCGTACGACATTCGATTTTTACTGTTTTATTTTAAGTATAGATTTCGTCATTATTTCCACTAGGATTCCCTGAGTCGTGTTTTAAACTCTTATGATAATGTCTATCGTCGGTATCAACTATTGGTTTTGTATAGCGATGTTAACATTAAAGCGATACTTTTTTTTTGTAAATTTGAAAATAATAAATATAAACAAAACAAAACAGTTTTAAACAACTAAATCTTAAAAGCTGAAAAATAGAAATATTAGATTGTTTTTCATCAGTATTTGTTCCAATTTTTAACGTGAACGAAACATACATATTAAATTTCTATACCTATCCTAAACTATGGTATATTTGTAAATGTATTGTATTGTATATTAACTATAGCAATTTTTGTAAACTATAGTATGTTTTAATAAAGCAAATTGAAAAAAAATCACATTTTAATTAAATATGTAATTAAGTTTGCGTAATTCATACTTGTTTTGCTAATATTAATGTTCGCTAAAACATTAAGCAGTCATTAGAAATTACCTTACATTTAGTAATTACTTAAGAAACATATTTAAGTGCGGATTTTCAAAATATAATTCACTTGTCATTTGAACATCACAAACGCAACTCAACTCTGCAATCATGAAGATAACTAAAGTAAGTACGGAAAATAGTCTCTGAAGTGTGTGAAGATTTTTTTAAATTATAAACTATCTATGTGTGTACTTAAAAATTGTTTGTATTGTTTCAGGTCATCGTTGTCATAGCAATCATAATATGTGCAGTAAAAGGCATTCCTGTGCCAGATAATGAAGTGGCTGATAATACTTCTAAGCTGTCAAAAACTCATAATAAATTGGCCCTAAATGGAACCGATGAAGTTATTCTTATACCGATTGATCTCCAAGAACTAAAAACGGACCCTGAAGCAATTGCCAAAGAAGTTAAGGATATTTTAACTTTTATGAAGAGTAAAAAGGATAATTCGAATAAGACTGACAATTCTGAGAAACTGTCTAAAACATCAGACAAATCATCAAGTGACGCAACCACCGCTGGTAAATCTTCTGATAAAACTCCGAGTGATGCAAGCACTATTGCTAAGGCTTCAGACAAACCATCAAGTGATGTAACCAAGTCTTCTGATAAGCCATCAGGTGATGCCACTGCAACCTCCAACCAATCAGACAAACCAGCAAGTAATCCAAGCACCACTACTAAGTCTTCTGATAAGGCATCAAATAATGCCACCACAACCTCCAACCCATCGAATGATACAACCACCACTGTTAAGTCTTCAAATAAGCCATCCAGTGATGCCACTGCAGCCTCCAACCCGTCAGACAAACCATCAAATGGTGCAACCACTGCTGAGGCGTCGGATACGCCAAAAAGCGATGCCAGCTCAACTGCAAAGGCCTCAGATGCTAAGCCATCAAGCGACTCGGATAAACCTTCGAATGATTCTGCAACACCTACCAATTCTTCTGATAGTTCTTCGAGCAATGCCACAAACACCGCCAAGGTCTCAGACAAAGCATCAAATACTCCTAAACCATCAGGTAAAAATGCCAAAGATGATTTAGAAAAAGAAAAGGACGCCGCACCTGACAGTGCCACACAGAGCCCAGAAAATGATTCGAAAAACTCCACAACGAAGTCGCCACAAAATATTATTAACGAGAACTGTTACTATTGTGTAAATGAATATTTCTTTGATAGACCGGCACCGAAGCATTAGAGTTGATTCATGCTCAGCAGCTGTAGACACTTCTAGGTAGTTAATAATATAATGCACGACCCGGTTCGTGCCTTACACTGTCTTCGAAACAATTCGGCCTATGTAAACAATGTCAATATGAATAACAGGAATTGTAAGAATTTTTAAGTTTTATTTGCTTAAATAAATAATAAAATTAATTAATTCATTTATTTTATCCGAATCGTCTAATGTTACCCAATCATATTAAACATCGACAATACTGCATCATTGACCACATCTTGCCAACCACGATCAGTATACATTAAAATATTTAAAATAAAAGTAGTTTTGAGTGAAATAAGTAATAAGCATATTATAGACATTTTTGTAACATTCTCTGGTAAAAAGAGTATTATTTATAGGATTTAATAAATATTACACCTAAGTGCGCCTCCAAAATTTTTTATATATCTCTAATATATAAAATTCTCGTGTCACAGTCTAATATATAAAATTTTCGTTCCCTTACTCCTCCGAAACGGGTTGACCGATTCTTCTGAAATTTTCTGAGCATATTGAGTAGGTCTGAGAATCAGCCAACATCTGTTTTTAGAGACATTTTTTTATTTTTTTTATGGCAAAACGACGTTTGTCGGGATCACCTAGTATGTATATATATATATATATGCAAAAACAATGCAACCCATATCTAATTATTCATTGGTTCGGTGTTGTTTTTTACAAATCATTTATAGAATTAGTTTTTTTTTTTTTTTTTTTATTCAAATCCAAAAACAATTTTATTTCATACATCTTAATCTATACGGCATTAAAAACCGCGCAACGGTTTGTCCATGCCGTTGTTCACTCAACTAACCTTATCCAACCAGAAGTGCGAGGACACCCACCCTATCACGCGTCATCCCCACGTTGCATCAAAAACATGCGTTTTAAAAACTGCTTGGTTTTTTCGGGTGCAGACAACAGTTTAGCGTGGGTATTAATAAGTATTTGCACTGTTTGACTAATCGGTCATTACAAGATGTTACAAAATAACTTAACTAAAAGAGGAAATGTCGGGTTTATTTTTATTCATATAACTTTCGTGTTACGCATTGTATTAGACGTTATTTCTTTTATTATATTGTAATATAGGATAATTATTATAATTTTAATCGGTTAACGAGAGGAGGATAAACAAGGCGCGACCCGCGCGGATTCAAACATGCTGATGCGGCCCGCCAAGCATTCCTAATAAAAATAAAATTAGTCGGCTATCTTTAATCGAATAAAATCTTTACTATTTTTTATTAAAATGTTTCGTAAATTGTTAATCCGCCAAAATCATTTCAAACGGAAAAAGGTTATATTTGGACCACTAGGTTGATGCATGATGGACCATGGATCCCACCAATTCACATCAAAATGGAGTAAAATTGAATTACTTAGTAAATTAATAAAACAATTTTTTTGAGTGGGAGTGCCATGCTGTTACTTAGAGTTTCGGCCGAATGGGCAGGCACGGTCGGAGAAATACCACTCTGTCACAGAAAACCGGCGTAAAGTGATACAATTGGACTTTGTTCATTTTGTACTCGCGTTTCGTTCGGTGAGTGAGATCTTCCGGTGCCCATCCTTTCCCCTCCCCCGTCCTCTTCCCCTACCCCTCTATTTCCCAATTTTCCTTTAAAGGCCGGCAACGCACTCACGAGCTCTCAACCGCGTGAGTGTCTGTGGGCGGCGGCTTCACCTTTATTGTGGGCCTCCTGCTCGTTTGCCCCCTCTTCTATAAAAAAAAAAAATCTATGGACGGAGCTTAAAGCTAAACATTTTACGTCCATAATAGTAATCCTAAACTAATCCTAACGTAACATAACTCAACTTTGCTTACGTATAGAAAATAAGTTAGTCCTTGCGTAAACCAAATTCAAAAAACCAGGATTTTTTTCTTTTGGCATATACTTATTGCATATACTTACTTCCATACTTATAGGACAGTACAAAAGTGAGAAATAGTATAAAAAAAATTATGATAACTTAATACTTATACACCAAATGTATAATTTAAATATTAATAAAACTTTTACACGGTACAGTATAAACGATTGTCGACGTATTGGAAAAAAAACATAAATAATTTTAAAAACCTTTTTCAAGAAAACTGCATTTATATCCTTTATCTTATAGGCTTTATCATAAGGCTTCAAAAACTATAATGCTTTATCTCTTGTATAAGAAGAAGAAAAGTGACACGGCCCCAGTTAATTTGACAATTGCGAAAACTTTTTAAATCTATTCTGAAGAAACGATAAGCTTTATTACTAAAATTAACAAATGAGTTTCCAAACTATTTATACCAAACTCAATTGTATTTATTCGTCATTATATTCTACTTCACTGGCAGGATGAGGCTTCTTCTGGTGAGACTTGCATTTACAGTATTTTGTAGTATCCATGACGATTTAATATTGCTAAAATTTCTTTTCAGATATTACTCTCATCTCTTATGATATGTATAGCAGAAGTAGAAATAACTGATAATGAGCCTACTGACATGACAAACGAGAGAAGACTATTTATGCCACCAAGGAAGATAAAAATGAATCTATCCCCAAGGACTACGCCGCAGCCATTAATTTCATTATATAAGACGTATGTTGGGAAAAGGATTTTGATGCGGAAATTTGTACCCATTCAAAGAGTAACCGAACCACCAGTTAAGATTACAAGGCGACCAGTTATGAAGCATCGAAATCAAGTGGTTATAACCGTCACGGCTAGACCACATAAGAAGGAAGACATACATATAACATTAAGGAGAAGAGTGAATTTCAGACCTGTAGTCGTGAAGAAATCGGAAAATATGGGGAAATCTGTTAAATTCGAAAACAAGGATAATATAGAAATAACGCATAGTAATTCTACAGACGCGTCGACGGATGACAACAAAGATATATAAATCCTGATCAAGATGACAAAGAGAGACGACAATCGAAACCAAATGAAATAGTAAAAGAAGTGAGTGAATGGAGTGAGAAGAATCTCGATTTAACTAAAATTTCACTTGGACAAATAAGTTTGCAAGATTCTTTATTATATGTGATACAAATCAATATTATATTTAAACAAGATCCCAGACGTAAACGAACTGCTATTCACTTCTGCACTCTTTCGCACCTTTTACAAATTTTTAAAATCTAAAATTAATTTATCTATTATTACTATACAATAATTTATTACCAATCATAATTACTATTTAAGAATTATTAAATTTCACCTAATTACAAAACGAACAATTATTTTTGAACGTATATACTATTCTGCGTATGTTAGTTATCCCACTTTGTACACTTAAATCAATTCGTATACGAGCTATCAATATGAATTTTTCTTGATTATTTAAATATAAATAATAACAACATAAATCTAAGCCGTTCCAAAGTTGTCAATTCCCTCATTCAACTAAGCATTGTAGCCGTGAGCCATGCGGTAAGGCAACAAGATAGAAAGAGATAGACTATATTTTGTTCATTCCGATGACCGGCATTGTTACCATTGTTTAAGTACAAAATAATAAAAAAACTGTTAAAAATTAATTAGTTTATTTAAAAAAAATCGTTATCGATAGTAAATCATCGATAAGTAAATGTACATCCTTAACTCTAGGTACAACATATTGGCAATAATTATAATCTATTTCCATCACACTATAAATTATCTTTTACTTGGCAAGACGAACCGCACGGTAACATCACACCAACATTCAAATCGAAACCTAGAAATATTGAATTGACAAAAAAAACAATGTTATATTAATAACGACCGACCCCAAATGATTAACGAGTACGTCAATTGACTCAAATTGGCAAAATATTACGTGTCAAAGTAGACAATTGTGTTTTAACGATCTCACATTTCTTATTAATAGTTTAGCCACAGCTAAACGATTAATGTTTTTAACAGTGTAAACTCCATGTAACGTCACTCTCACGACAACCAAGTCTTTAAAGCGTCGAAATCAATTCTTTTTTTTTTTTTTATGTGAGAGGAGGCAAACGAGCAGGCGGGTCACTTCGAGTGATGTGCCAACCGCCGCCCATGGACACCTGCAACGCTAGGAGGCTTACAAGTGAGTTGCCGGCCTTTAAGGAAGAGGAACGCTCTTTTTTTGAAGGTCCCCAAGTCGTAGCGGATCGGGAATACCTGCGCTGGCAGTTGGTTCCACAAAGAGGTGGTGCGCGGCAGAAACTGCCTCAAAAAACGCACAGTTGTGGAACGCCAGACATCAAGGTGGTACGGGTGGAATTTCGTATTCTGCCTTGATGTCCGGTGATGGAATTCCGCTGCAGGTATTAGCCCGAACAATTCATCAGAGCACTCCCCATGATAAAAAAAAAAAAAAAATCAATTCGCTTTGGTTGGTTTAGCTTGTATTCCATACAATGATTTAACGATCAGTTACGCCATAAAACACACAGTCCCTTCAGTGTCGTTATAGAGTTAACACTGTATTTTAAAAGGGTCGGTCGAGTTCTGAGATCTTCACGTCAGCAAGATTACAGATTTTTCTATATTGTACTCGTAGATTAACTGGATCCAACGCCGGTGAATGTTAACATAAAAAGAAAAAACCAGAATATGTCATTATTCAATGTTCAAAAATAATAGTTTTTTATAAAGTCTTTAAATATTTCTCGCTAACACGTTTAAATACCAAAATACTTGGCATGGAAATCATTTCTTATAGAGTTCAAAGTGTTGTTTGGTGGATTTGGTTTCTCGTTCTACGTTTTATGGCGTTACACTGGAATCCAATCATTTGGAAAGTCTGAATACATCGTTTAAGGTTGAATAGGGTGTTCGTGTGGGTATCGCATTGTAGGCAAACGATGGCTGCGCGTCCGCTCGGAGTATTACCACACCTGTACACAAAGACAGCAATGAATTCATACTCTGGTGTTTTAGTAAAACAGCAAATGAGACAAATAATCGCACTATTGAAAAATGTTTGAAATGTGATTATCTATAAATTCTTTTAAAGTACAAATGTAATATTTTATCAAATGTTTTGAATTTAAAAGCGACTCCCTACCTGATGGGTTCACTTTCACTTTGATCTTGGTCTGTGGTGACAGAACTCCGTAGTCCACATCTTCATAGAGGTCCTGAAACAATATAATTTTCAGAGTTTTAGTGTTTTATTACTTTTTTATTATATATATCTTATCCACATTATTCCAGTCAATCAGAGGTTCATTAAAACCTCTTTTTCATTAGATAAATTTTATAGAGGCTTTTGTGAATACTGTTCGATTGTTCTGTGACGTAGGTGGTAAGCGGCTCGTAAATGTGGGGTTCAACAATAGACCCATCTATAAAGAATCCTTTATCAAACCCAGCAAACATATGAATTCTCAAAACACCGCGTCAATAATTTACCCTTATAGGATGAAAATTGAAAATATTATATCAAACAGAAAAATCTAGACTTGTTAAAAAGGTTTATATAAATTTTTTAATTTTTATTTCTTAAACCTATACAGCTTATTCCAAAAAGCTTACACAACAAAAATAGATCAACAACAAAGCCAAAACAAGGTCAAAACAATTAATTATTTTTATTTATATCAATTAAACACAACAGTGATATTCCCGTCCCTTCTTTCTTCTGTTTATACAATCTCTTTAAAGGACTGACGGAGGGGTTCTGGCCAGTTCTTCCTGTCCACTGTACGCCCTTGATATAAGTTTTTATTTTATTTGATGATTCATAAGCATAAAAATACCTTCGTAGGTAACGAAGGTATTTTTCCACTGTCCACTCCATTCTGACGTCTCATTTTGCAATACCAATACCGTACTCTTGATACTAGAAAATCGAAATGGTGGATTTATCTTTACCTCAACTCTGTACCCTGAGGGGTTGTTAAGTCCCAGCTCCCGCAAAGTGACAGCGACATCTGACGGCGTGCCATCCGTTCGCCTATTGACAAACGCCACAGCGTACGAGTAATGCTGGCCTTGAATTGGCAAGATGGGTCTGGACCAGATTTCAATGCCGCGATGCTGGAATTATCATATCATAATTATTGCTTTTGATTTATTTTCAAATTTATTTCAGCTATTTCATCATATGTACAAAATTATGTTTTTATCAATATTAGCGTGGTTAAATAGAAAAATACAAAATTTTAGTTTTAAATATTGTGTAATATATTTAATATTTCGTAAATGTGTTTTTTTTAATTGTTTTATATATTGATTAATTCGCGTATCATCGCGATTCACGAGACATTGATTCATTCGCTAGAGGATGGTTGTAGAGCTCTTTGCAAGCGTACTGTAGAACATACTTGGCGTTTTAAATGAGTACTAGGGTTTGCCATTTCTTCTCGTCCGCTCCACGCCTTTGATTTGGAAACATTTTTGGGACATTTTATTTTTCGACTGTTCATAAATTACCAATATGAATCAAGTTTTAATTAAAATGATATGCATACCTTATAAATCCTTCTGCCCTGTATTCCCAGTGGGTCCTGGTCCACATCGATGATCTTTCGGTTCTGCAGGATCGCCTTGTATTCCGGCCGGATGGTCCTCAAATCAACACTCATCAGAAGAGGCGCCGCGAGTATTGCCCAAATTGCAAATTGGGTCTTACTCTGCTCGTACGACAGGCCGAAGTTGCCTATGATCAGCTGTAAATAAAAAGAGTTTTAATATTTAGACCATATTTATCTTAACACACAGAATTGTAACAGAGATCACTTGCATACTTCTATAAAGTCTTTGAAGTCAATTTGATCGAATGTGAGATACATTATATGTAATAACGTATGCGCTATTAGATATATATACTACAGGGATCAATTTTGTTATCAAGGTCTTAGCCTTAGTAACATTCCCAAATATGAAAAGATACGTAGAATTTTTAAGATTAATTTAGACCTTAACAATATTTTAATTCACCAAAAAGCTCTCGCATATGCTATTTTTTCGCCAAATCGATTAGCAAAAGCCAACTCTGCTCTTTTCATTTATATATACATATACATCAAATAACAACCACGTCTATGAAATATATATAACAATACAATATTTAAAAAGAAATTCACTTGTTTTTGAAGTGATTTTCACTGTGACGTACAAAAGTTAATGTAAATGATCCTATTTGAAATGAAGAGAGACTTTGACTTACCATGTCCGGGTCGTTCCAATGTCCAGGACCAGCATTCGGCACAATCACGTCCTGATGGTTTCCGTAATAGTCTATAATAGACTCGACGGACGCCCACGAGTCCTGAATGTCGTCGAAGTTCCTCCACAGGTTGCAGTGTTCAATAATCGATGAGAAATTTGGCTGAAAAATAATGTTAAATTATCACTATGTATACAAATCAATAAGTTTAATACATTTTAAGTCTTTTAGTTGTGTAAACGGTCACACATTCTATATTTGGTGTCTATGGGTCTATGAGCCGTGTCTCATTTGTGAGACAGCTTGATCTTATAATAAAGAAGATTATTTAGATGAGGTGCTAAATATAAATGGCATGTCGAAATGCCTTTGAACCAAATTTATATTAAAATAATAACATAATAATGGAAATACTAATGTTAATAATAATAATAAATAATAATGTTAGTACCTATTTGACTCAAAAAATCACCATAGAGTATACTGTAGTCTATAGACTATAATTATCCTAGTAATCACTAATATAATTCCAATCACTAGATCAAAATGTCTATTTCCTAACAAGGACTGAACGAACAATAATTGTTTCAACGAACAATTATAGTAAATGTGTTTCAATTCAAGGAAGCTGAAGATCGATTTATGTGTAAGCGCTGACGTAAAAGGGTTAGTAATTAGTTTATCACATTGCAAGAAGATTACAAATGACAAAAAGTGGTTTGTACCTGGTCATTATATATATATCCACTTGCTTCACTTGTTGGAGCGATCGATACGGGACAAGATTTTTTTTAACATTGATGTTTAAATAGATTTAAAAAATCACTATCTCTAATAGCTTTTGTATAGAAGAGGGGACAAACGAGCAGGACGCACACCATAAAGAAAGGCCGCCTGTGACTCCGTTGCCTGACTTATTACAGAGATGGCACAGAAAGCATTCAGCATTTCTATAAGTATAGGTAGAAGAAATATACCTGAAGTCCGGCGTATATCTGATAGACTGGCCAACTACACGAGTAGACCATTTGTCTACCAGTTGAGTTTAAGTGTTTTCCAAAGTCTGGGTAACCATGGTCCATATCAGCTGGAAGTGCATAGCAACCATCCAACTTTACATAATCCACGCCCCATGCTGCAAACGTTGCGGCATCTAGAAACAATGTGATAATTAGTTTCTCTCTCTCTCTGACTCTCTTATAAAAATTGACAAATATACTCTTTTAAAAATGAAAATCAATCTAGATCCAGACTATGTGTGCATGTAAATCAATACGTTATAATATGATACGACATATCGTTGCATATTTGGTAACTTAAATATACGTTCACTATAATTTCCGATCGTGTCAAGGTAACCCAGGAACCTGCTAACGTATTCTATAAAATACTCATATATATTATACAAATAGCTAAAACATACATATAAATATATCAGCTATTATAGTTAAATAAACCTTATTTAACAGAACCAAACCATATATAACTAAAAATAGCTTACAAGAAAATTTTTGCTCAGAGGAGACATTTCGATCTTTAATTCTATATCATGCCTTATATTAGAAAAAAAGTATGAAAAGAGAGAGAGCAAAAAAGGAGCCAAGGCAAATTAAGATAATTAAGAATCTAATAATAAAATTATTGTCATTTATGCCATATCAAAGCAAATTACATTAAAGCTATGAGGTAAGACCGGGTTCATGACAGGCGATTGGCATTTTGTAATGTTATTATAATAGTCGCAAATAAACTTACGAAATATGTAAATAAACAATTACTTTTTTGCTTTAAAGGGCAAACGATTCGTTCAATAAAGCCATTTGCCTAAAATTAACATTAAACTGTACACACAAAGTTTCCGAATTAAATATGCTATATGTCATCATTTACGATTCGTTGTATACAACACAAAGAGGAAATCTTTAATTAGATCAACTGGCTTTATATCAGCGATCTCTTCCAGACAAGATAATAACAGTATTAAAAACATTCACCTGAGCCCTTACAATCGAGAACCAACAATTTACTATCTAAGAGAATTGTTAGAAAAAAAGTAGAATAAAATATTGTATCTCGATTGAATTATTGGTATATGCGTTATACATTTTATGTTAACAAACATAGTATAATTTTAGTGATAGCGTTTTGTATATTTTACCTCCAGCAAGATGGCCGACCACACCCGGATATCCGGCGCAGGTGAAGTTTCCATAATCTTCATAGATACCAAACTTCAATCCTTTACTGTGTACCTGTAAATAAAAAATATTGTAAGACACTAAATTAATGGAGATATAAGTTAATTTAAGTGATAAACCTTTTGAGAGCGGTGTTTTTAATTTCACTCGAAGTGTCAGTACTCAGGTGTTAGATGTCAAAAATAAAATATTATTTTTATTTATTTTAAAAAACCTGTCATTTAAGTCACACAATAATATACTTAAAATGTAATTATTGTAATTGGATTAACCATGAAATGATAATTGTTTAATGTTAGATAATCGGTTACAAAACAAAACCACAAAAACTATATCATCTAGTGATTATGAGTCAGTGATACGGAAATTCGAAGGTTAGATTTATTTTTTGTCTGCATTTAAAACGAGTAAGTTATTGTTCTACGATGTATGAAGGTAACATTTAGGTCACGTTCAAATTATAATATTTTCAATCTATGAATAATATAAGTAATTGTAAATAAGAAAATCCACGAAAATGGTTAAATCAAAAAACACATTTGTAAACAACTATTATGTTTTATAAATAAATTTAATCGTATAGAAAACTAATTCAATTTGAATCGCAAAGACAAAAGATCCCTACTAACTATCGTCCTTCGATTTTGTTATAATAAAAAAGAATTCAAGATAACATTTGAAATTTAATGTATCTATAGTTGCATATGAATTTTGCAATTACGTCAATAATTAAAAGTCAATTTAGATTTATTCCATAACCACTAACAATTATTCATAATTTATATTTCACGATAACAATTACGTAAATTCAATTAAACATTCTAATAACAATAATTTATAAATACTTATATGCAAACACTATTAACACAAAGGATTTTTTGATTGATTTGATTATTGGATTGTATTGTAAGACGCGTAGAAATCAAACTCCTAACAATCAAATGATAATAATAAATGTATGAAAATAATATCTTACTTTTAGCTTAAAACTAATTAAATTTTCATGATAGGGCAAAAAGTTAAAATACCATATTTGTAGGCAAAACAATTTGCTACAAATTATGTCGTTACATTTTTTTTGCAAGATGCACAGTTTCTGAGATATTGCGAAAAAAGTGTTTTCACCCCTTTTTCCAAGATGGCGGCCGGAGAACAAGAGTGGTGACCCCACAAACTTGAAATTAAGCTTCTATTGACAAGTACGTCCTCTAAAAAATGCAAAGCATGTCTTTCAATGGACTATAAAGTCTAAGTAAGTGTACTTTAGGTTGCTAAAACTAATTAACTACTACTTACACATATACTTCTTAATATATATACACAGATCATAATATACTAACAAAATACATATTTGGTATAAATGACCATATACTATGGTGTCACAATTCACTGTTCACATTAATTTCGACACATTAGGTGCTGGCTTTACTGTTTTATAGAAGCATCAAGTCGTGATTTCATTGCAGAAGCCTACTGCGTGGGAAAGTGTTTGAAATATAGTATACAACCGGACAGTAATAACACGGTTACACTTAGAACTTCGTCGTATTTAAATTGTCATTTACAACAAAATCTTAAATATATGACATTTAAAACTCACTTATGAATATTTTATAAACATTAAGGACAATTTTTAGTTTTATGACACCTAAGTATAAAAGACTACTACTAACACAGACAATAAATGACTTGTACTATGCTATCAGATATTGAATGTAAACAATTGGAGAAGTACGAAATATCAATAACACCATGACTTTTATATATGCGTTACTGAATGTGATATACACTGTGGCTGAATCGCGGATCGTTTCGAAATGTGCCACTGTGGCAACTTGTAATGACTTCCTCTACCGTCTCGTTTATATTACTGACACATAAATAACGCAGCTGTCTCGAATAAATAGTTAGAAACACACCTATCCTTTAACGATGCCTTCAATCCATAACAAAATACATAAGACACACGTAACTTTCACACCATAACATCAACGTTATCTTAAATACACGTCAAGTACTTTTTAAAACAAATAATAAATTATTTCCGACATCACATCATTTTTTTATAACCGCGTACGTACGTAGAGATAGATCACCAGGCTACTTAGAGTGCGTAACCACGTGCTACAGACTCCCTGAGTCACCAATACATTCTACCGCGGCATCCGGGGCTTAGCCTTTTGGCTACCTATAAATTATCTTATAAGAAGAAGGTAAGCCTTCTACGAAATGTATCAATCAATCCTTTCGTTCCACCCAAAATTAATACGCAAATAAAAGATTTTTACACTTTTTTTATGTAACAGGAGGCAAACGAGCAGGCAGGTCACTTCGAGTGATTTGCTAGCTGCCGCCCATGAACACCTACAACGCCAGGACGCTTACAAGTGGGTTGCCGACCTTTATACTTCATTGGCGATGTATAACTTTTAAGAAATATACATAAACACAATCTTATTAATAATGTATTTATAATATGACAATTGTTGTGAATTAATTCTCTCATATTGCCATGATCTCTTTTGTTGTAACACGACATAGGCGTTCCCACGCAGATCCTTACGCGAAGGTCACAGATCACAAAATGTTGAAGCACATAATATCTGCAGACTATAGAATGCTCAGAGAATATATTTAAAGTCGAGTTTCATAACATATACACATACTCACGAATAGCAAATCAAATATGTTTAAAACATTTTTATTTTCCACACCTCTATAATCTCTGTCTGCAAATTGCTGTTTCATTAAAAACGGCCTTCATTGTAATAGAATAACTCATCCAAACGGTTGAATTTAACCATTATTTAATTTATAATATTAAATTTACATCAAATGACATGTAAACATTGCACTAACAATCAACCAATACTCAAAAACAAAGGGGTGTTTAAATTTCAAACTCAAATTAAAACAATATTCCACTGTATTCTTTACTCTGTGGTTCTACTTCTATGTGTCATTGTTATGTACTTTTCACAGTTCACATACAAGGGGTTGTGTCGAAATAATCATTGTGATATAATGAGATTGCGGTCGCGGTGATTAAAAAAGCTTTAGAATGATGAATTGAATGAATAGGCTGTAAGTGCGTACAATTAAAATTCAACAACAATTAGATATATACGGTTATCAAATTACACCTAATAATGTATTTAATTATATATTTTTTTCATTATTTATTTATTTATTTAATAAGGCACACCAACAACACACATACAAACATAACCCGAACAAAATTACAAAAAAAACACACAAGGCATGTATGTGCATAAATTATAGGGATGCACAGCATTACAGGTATACAATTTAAAAAAACAACCAAACAATCATATATAAACGAAGTATGAACTTATACTATACTAAATATTACGGTTATAGAATAAACCTTTCTATTTTCCTTGGACTTATATTTCGTATGTAATAATTATAATATATTAGGTACATTTATTTATTATCAGAACATTGTTAATAAGTATAAAGTTTAAAATTTAAATAAACAAATGCAACCGATAATAAATTTAAACAATTTGTTCCTTGTGGCAGAGTTACCATAATGCTGGCGGCATAATACCTGTACAGGGTTACTGGTATGTCAAAAATGTTCCTATTAATTATACCCAATGTATAATTATGTAAACATACATGCAAGCATAACATGAAAAACATCATTTAAAAAGTATTGTCACTAAAATCAAAGTTTCCATAATAAAAACAAATCGATATTTGGTTTCTATATATGTTTATAAAAAGGCCGTTCTAACTAATGTACTCATTTGACGGACAAAGTTTTAAACTGTGCAATTGCAAAAGAAAAACTAAGATGGTAATGTTAGAACCTTGAATGATTATTGAATGATGCATTCACGGAAATAACGAAATAACGAACACTGTTTTACGTCTTGAACTTGACCTGATTAATTGGTTAACAAATTTTAGGGTTCCGTGAAACAAAAGTATTGAACCAAAGACAAATTTACAGAATTTATATCTTTATTGTTATTAAAACATATATTTTTTTTATAGAAGAGGGTGAATATAAAGGAGAAGTCGCCGCCCAAAGACACTCACGCGGCTGGGAAAATTAGGAAATGGGGGGTAGGGAAGGAGGACGGGGGAGGGGAAAGGATGGGCACCGGAAGATCTCACTCACCGCACGAAACGCGAGTACAAAATGAACAAAGTTTAATGGAGTTTAATAAAAAGATTTAATCATATTTTAATTAAAACTAAATCTGTATTATTAAATAAAACCAAAATACGGGGACATCAAATCGCTTAATAAATTTATTTTTAATTCTTTGTACAATTGTGTTTTTGTGTAGTTTTTTAATATTAATAAGAAAGAGAGTGTGTTGGCCAAAAAAACAAGTAGACTTTTTACTTAAATGGAGGCGCTATCCTGATATTGTCAAAACGAACTAAAAGACAATAAATATCTTGTATAATTTGCTTAAATAAAAAAATAATCAGTTATTAATTCTACACACAGAACCACACACAACAATTGTTGTTCATCTTTCATTAGAGCCTTCAGCCTTGCTCTGGTTCAAATGAATGGAGTGCAGTTTTTCTCACGCCGCTGACATTGAAATGTCAAAATATTCATTTTCGCCCGAGTTATTTATTATCTCGTTTATTAACACATGGTCACCCATCGTTACCATTTACGACTAAATGACGACAATCTAAAATCTTATTATATTAAACATTGAAACAAATATTAAGCTTTATTGTTTTTTGTTGAGTCAATTAATATTATCAGCAATTTGTTTGCCACCTTAAATTATATGTTCACATCCAAAAACGCGTATGTAAATTCATATATTTTACGGTTTGTCATCAATTAATAGACATGACATTTATGGAATTCCATAGACATAGAGAATGGTCTGAAGGACCAGACAACCCACGTGGTTAGGGAACGCAAATATTACAGACTAAGGAGTTTTTAATCGTGTATGTAAAGACCAAAATTTAGTAAACATTCGCTCTGTCTCTCTCACACACTCTTTCTCCTACTTGATTACTCTCTATTAATTATCTTCGTCGTTGGTCTATTACTCTATTAGCGTTGAAGCGCGCCTTCATACAATGCCATCTTAAAAATTGAACATCGAAATATTTATTTGTAGTTTATAAAAGAATGTTTTATATTTATGTATATATATTAATATATACATCCAAATAAATAGATTAAGTACAAAGAATTATAAATACGCATATGTAAAAAAATATATCAATTGCGCTTTAAACCATTGACCAACATATATAAAACTATATATTTTAATCGTTAAGAGTATGAAAGTGAGAACAATGCTATGTTACGCTTTCAGAGCAATACCACTGAACTACTTTTATTGATATTTTGCATTAGATAAGTTTGCTAACACGACACGTTTTTCCACTATACAGTTTAAAACAAATGGAAAGGTTTCGTAAAGGCTATAGATAATACACCGCAAGAATATTTAAAAGCTCATAAAATTATATATAACATTTCCTTTTGTGTTAAATATTTGTGACTTTTACATAGTAATAAGTACATTTATATAAAAAGCAGAACCAAAATTTTATCAGATCAACACGTGACCCGCCACAGATAATCACGGCTAGTTCTTTGTTCGATCTAATCCCATTTCTCATACGAAGCCGCACGTAGTACATACGTGAGTTCAGATACATCCTACTTCATGACGACGATGGTATAAAATGAAATTCCAAAGACAACGATCAAAAGTATTTGGAATTTGGTCCTAAGACGTAATCAGTATTAAGATTTCTATTTTATTTAAATAATTCTTTAAAATTAATTTAACTAACGATCTATATTTAGGTATAATAAATTTTAATGTTTCTATTCAAATACCGTAAATCGTCGTAAATGGTACTGATAAAATATTTATTTATAGATTTAAAGTACGTATTATTTAATTCAGCTTATTATCCCTGTATTAGAGCCAAGTATCACTAAAGAGTTCGTCAAGTATAAAACTCGCTGAACACAATTTCTGCAATAAATATTGTTATATGTTACGTTAGATTAGTACGTTACGTATACGTTTTAGATTTATATGTGAACATGTATGTTTGTGAAAAAATGTGTTGTTTTCAAACTAAAAACATAATAATTCTCAGTTAGAAAAACAAATGAACATTACACACTTTCCTAATTTAAAAATGGAATTGTCTTTTAAATTTTAACTTTAGAATGGAAAATGTTACTATGCTATAAGACTTTCCAATCATAACATTTCACTACGGTTGTATAGTTCATGGACTATAATCGGTACATATAGTATACTTTATTTAAACAAAGCTTTAGATAGACTTGATATTGTATTAATACTATGTGAGGTGCACGCGAGTACTGCATTTAAACTAAAAAAATTGTCAAAATTCATAAGTAACTTCCGTTGCTACAAATATTAATAATATGTTTTTCTAGAGCGTACCTAACGCATTTCAATTGTATAGAATAATCACAACCTAGAAACATAATGAAAGTCAGCAGTGCGATTTTCCATCTTCCAAGCATAACTCAAAAATTATTGTTGATCTGTGATATTCGCTATGGCCGATTTATGTCAGGAAAAGTGTGTTAGCAGGCTTGAAAATGCGTGCCGGGTCAAAGAACACTTACAATATATTTGAAGTACATATATAAAATATATTATTTTGCTGATTAAGGTCTTTGAATAATTTAAATGTGATAAAGCAGACTTTTCATAGGAAATTACATAGGAATTGGTTTCTTAATTCTACTGATTATTTTTTGTATGTTTTACATGGTAACGCCTTATTTTATAATGTGAGCAACTATTATTAAAAAAGACAAAAATTCACCGAAAGGCAACGAACCCGCAAAACTTCTCGGTTTCATTTGTCTATAGAAACATGTTTAGATACTTAAATAGTTACTGTAAATTAAAGATTACATAATATATAAACTTATAATGTTAGTTATAAGTTATGTAACATGGATCCAAGAAATGCTCATAAATGTCTTACCCAAGGAAATAATCAAAATGTTAATGAATAAACCGCGTAAATATAACAGATGATTGTATGTTGACAGCGCCTACCGCATTCTATGAAAGTAATGAGGCGTTATTTAACCGACTTACAACGATATGTTTTTTCCGTTTTAATTTTATCATTGTATCCTAAATATAACAAACACATTCCACAAAGATCAAACGAACAACAACAGAACAACAACATAACACCACCAGAACAACAACAGATCTAAAACAGTACTTTCGGAATAGAAATGTAATTGAACGTGACAAAAAGTCAAACGAGTGCTTTATTTATTTTCCGTAAATTGTGTTGCACGTAAAATGGAACTCATCAATGCCACCGCCGACGTCGAGATAACCTCTCGAACTTGACATACAAACTTTCTACTCATTAACATTAAATCATAACAGTAAACTTCCGTCTGCTCTAAGTAATTCATTATTATTAAAATCTATACTTAGAAGTAACTAAGTAAATAATTTAATTTATATTAAAATAAATCTGAACTAACTAAGTAAGTAATTTTTATATTGAGAAAATAATGTATCGACATTGGAATTTATCTAAATATTTTGAATTATGTACTCAAATTCAAACTCAAAATATCTTTAGTAGGTCTTTATAATGACACTGTTACATCATCAATTATTACACTACCACTACATGAAACTCGATAGCTGCTCTTTTAACATAATTAAAATAAACACTACAAATAAAGTTATGTTACTAACATGACTAATTCAAATTACAAAAGCATTGTAAGGTTACTCAAGAATTAAACTGTCCCAATGCTGTGCAATGGAAGAAACATTAAAAGGATCTTTGTCCTCTAAATATTCTTTAACTGTATGGTATGCATTTTTACCAGAATATTCCAATAATATTATATAAATTCTATCTTATATATTAATCATAGCGTTCTTATGTACAATACAGGTTATGCGTATGCACATCGACTAATAAATACGGATATTGTCGATGCCCTAGAAAGTGTCCACAGTGAATTCAAAGAATTGCTAAAAAAAAGTAAACAAGAACTTTGAATGGACAAAAGCTTTGATGTCGTAATACAATTTCTACTTTGATACGCGTGAGAGCTGATAACAATAGGCAAAAATGTAGACATTGTCACGATTGTGAATACAGGAAAAACCTGGACTTCGTATTGTATAATCGTATTGTTATAATCTGTGTACTTGACATGGTGATAAAGGTTAGATTTGTTATCTGTGGAGAGTTAAGTAGTGCGAGGTGACACTTGAGAGTTGTAAGAAGAGGACATAACAGGAAACATACGTCCAGTACACTAAAGCGTTCAATGTCATCTTCAAGCGTTTGAGCAAACGAAGCGAACTCGTAATATCCCCAAAAGAGTCGGTCTTGTCTATGTACTGCTAATTTTTAATATAAGAACCTTCTCTCTTCTTAAATTTATCCCTTAACGTCAGTATTTCTGTGAGGATGAATGGTATAAAATACGATACTAAATTTGGTCTCTATAACTGTAAAACATTGACGGCTAAGCTTTGTATAACATGGTTTATTTTATTTTTCATTGATTTGAATACTCAATAAATAATAGGCCTTCGCAAATATTTTCAATTTCTACAAACACTTTCTCAAAACAAACATGCGTGTACGGTGATTTATCATCAAGTTGTGTTTGTCTTAATCGTGTAATCGGTTCGTGAGACTATGTTTTGGGAATGGAATTAATCTCGCAACGCGATAATATATTGTTATAACGATCAACTAGCGAATTATAGTCTTGTTTCTGGGAGGAAACGTCACCTGACAATTAGGTTCACACAGAACTGTCACTTGGTCATGAAATAAAAATCCAACGATGCCACGATTTAAATGCGATTGTGGCGCCACTGACTTTTAACACGAAGTTTTATATTAATTCAAACTACTTTAAACGTTTTATATGCTTGTGACTTAATATTTTATGTGCCATTTCCTATGTTTATTACATAAAAGCTGGTATGCTAATAGCTCTAATATATACTTAAAAACAAAATCGATCATTATGCATTTAGATTTAGTCATAGATGTTAGTTAATATTTAGCACAGAAAACGAAGAGAAATATTTTCCATATTCGTTATTCATACATAGTATAAATAAAAAATTTACATATTAATCAACGGTGTATCATAAAATTATTCGTAAGGTCAGTTAACTCTCCAAATGACTTGACAAACGTATCGTCAATAAATAAAATTGTTTGTATTACCTTGTTTGGTATATGAACAAGATTAAATACAACGGCAGACAGATCAACGGCCTAACGTTATGTCATTGAAATTGATATAAAAAGTGATTTATTCTGTGTATAATGATGTCGTCACGGAGATATAGAGATAGCGAAACACGCAATACACGTCTCACATACGAATGCACGTAAGCTTGACAAGGCAGAGTAAAATTTAGCGATTCTTTGGGACTGTAGTCGTAGAAATACTTCCAGAATAGTCCCGTATACATTCGTTTAAGTTTAAAAGTCAATTATAGATGTATTAGTTAAAAGATGCTTTATTTTATTTATTCATTCATACACTAAAACAGTAGATGTAGATAATGTTACTATCTATAAAAGCGCCTTATGGCTAATAAGAGATCTCTTCCAGGCAACAAATTGGACTGGTGCAAGAATTGCAACGAATACAAAATACTTTAATTAAATACAACAATAGCATTAGTCCTCATACTGTTTTTAATCCTTATTTACGCAAGTATAAATACACATTCCCGTTAAATACGCAACAATCCAAGGAGAGCCTTGGCCGCTGAAAATTTTAATCTTTTTAAATAATTTATTTAATGGTAACCCTATTATGAACACAATTTAGTAGTTTTGATCAAATTAAAGCACCAATTCAGTGAAAGCTAAATTCACACAGAAATTTTGAACAAACACACGATTTCTCTCAAATAAGTTAAAACATATTAAGTGTTATTGTTAAGACTTAAACGGACATTACTACCAAACAATTCGACATTCATATTTCGTTATTCCGAATGAATTTCTAAAATGAAAGATCCATTAAAATATAATATTACATGCTTTTTGTTGTGTATTTTGTCAAAATCACTCCTATATAAGCGTTGACATAATAAA
This sequence comes from Leptophobia aripa, assembly GCA_951799465.1. NCBI lineage: Eukaryota > Metazoa > Arthropoda > Insecta > Lepidoptera > Pieridae > Leptophobia > Leptophobia aripa. Next base: position 1,456,985 of record OX637267.1, on the reverse strand, counting down.
CTTTGCTTACAACAAACAAAAATAATATATTAATGTTATGTAACATCAAATATATTTAAAATACAAGTTTCTCATACAAAAATGTATCGTTTATATGTATTCTTTTCCGCGTCAAACTAAATAGTTTGTACGAACACGTATTTACGTGTTCGTACAAACTATTCAAACTTCCGCATTCTGAGCTTACCAAATCGTATAATCAAACTACTTACATAATCAGCCAAACTTTTCATTCCATAGGGGAAGCGTTCTCTGTCTGGTACCAATCGACCACGTGGATCCCTCTCCCTCTCTGGCCAGCAATCATCTACGTTGATATATTCATAACCAGCTGCCGCGTAACCCTCGGAGACCAGGATATCAGTCATCGTACGGAACAGGCGGTCGCTGAAAATAATATAATAATAAAAGACTGTATTCACAACAATAAACAAAGGAACAACAGGCTTTGTAGCTGAAAAGGGTTCTCATCCAAAATTTCCGAGAGATAAAAAAGGATAGAAATATTCAAAAGAAGTATGGAAGATTAATATACAAAAAAGGTACCTCTGGGCTCTACAATGATTTAAATTATAAATGAAAACAGGTATTCAAAATACTGAGAAAAATTATCTTTCAGAAAGAAAGAGGGAGACAAGAAACACATTTCTTCTTATACAAATAAGATGTATCCACGTTCAGCTTAGGATATTATATACCTTATACAATTATCAGGATCATTCTTGCAGTCGGTATTACATCTGAACCGTTCCCACGCGAGCCATCCCATCGGCGGTGTCAATGCCAGACCGTTGTCCAAGCCCAAAATCTGCCCCAAAACACACAGCACGCCAACAGCGGTCCAAACACATGTGTTTATTGATGCCATTATAATTTATTATGAAGGTAAAAATGAATTAACCCTACGGTACGACGTTTTCACTGAGTCGTCAGCAGCTAAGTGGCATTCTGATCCAGATAAATGATCTGTAACAAAGGATTGTTGATTATTAATTGGCCTTTGAGCAACCTAACTTTAGACATTTCCGCTGTGTAACAGATAATGTCAGGTTTACGTCAACTAAGACGCGATAAAGCTGTGTGATTTCATCTGTTGACAGAGTATAATTTTATTTATATTGTCACATGAAATTTTAAGATCAGTCTTTTTCAAATATTTTTAATACAAGAGGGGACAGGCACACCGGATATCATCTCTCATGAACGCGCTGCCACTCTTACTTTTCCGGTCGGATATAGAATGCAAACTTTCAATTTTTGTAATTCTAAACGATGCGGTTCAAGACGTTGAAGTAAATGTTGACCTCAATAATTTAACATGACCTTAATAGAGTAAAAATTCGTATTATAGTCTATTATATTATATAAGTTATTTATACAAACGTAGATGTATTAAAAAGTCATTTTAACAATATATGAATGCGTCTATGCATGGTACAAATGGATATAATTTAAATGATATTGCAATACTTCCTTAATAATGTTCAAGGCATAATAGATAATAAAATAATCTGCATTTAATTTATTCTCATAATAATAAAATCATAGTCAAGTAAACATTGCGTAACTCAAAATAAACTAGTGGTTAAAATGTCGTGTAGCCGTTAAAACCGATAAAGATCGTGTTATGGTTTTCCATTCAAAACATTTTCTTCATCATTTCAGTTCATATTTAAATCAGTAATATTTCTTTTTTTATGTAACAAGAGGCGAACGACCAGGTGGGTCACTTCTAGTCATGTGTTAACCGCCGTCCGTGGACACCTGCAACGCCAGGACGCTTACAAGTGAGTTGTCGGAAGAGAAGAAACGCTCTTTTCTTGAAGGCCCCCAAGTCTTAGCGGTTTGGGATTGGAGGTGTGGTGGGATGGTGGGATTTTTCGAACCCATTAAAATGAATTCCTCCCTCCCACCTCCTCCCACATTAAAGCCAAACATTAAGAGTGAATAATTTCCTTCAGATAAAACACTAATTGAGATAACCTGATGCGAAATCATGTTATAATTAAATTGGAATTTAATTATGATTACAATAATTAACTTTACAATTGCTAAAGGTTTTATTGATCAGTTACATCACAACCTATAAGATTGTGTGATTATTATTAAACGAATTAATTAATATGTTAAGGTGAAAGTAAATGAATATACGTTTCTTCAGACGTAGTCTAATCTATTTTTATTAACGTTCAGTAAAAAATAATCAGAAAGTTCATAGAGGTAGAACCTTATTAAAACTTAACGTACTTTTTATTACGCTTTTCATACGAATAGTGATTGAATGCTTTTATAATTTAAATAATAAAGACTGTAAAAGGTTGAATAGCTTTCGTATATCTTGGTTTGGTTTACCAAAAAAGTTAACATGTAGCATTATCTCAGATGCGCTCAAAGTTTAAGGGAGAATTCCCAAATATTGGATTTTAAAATGGCAATGCAGACATTTTTTATTTTCTAATAATTTCTTCATAACTATTATTCTTTGTAGTATATATATATTGTTTTTATAGAAGAGAGTAGTGCTTCAATTATGAAGTCTAAGTCGATTGTTTTTATTAACAACTTTGGAACGAACGGAACTAACTTAAAATGTATTCGTGATCTGCTTGTGATTAATACGCGACTGTTGCCAACTAATCTGAGATAAAACAATAAAGGAAAAACTCTTAAGTTTTTATTCAAGCTAATTTGTTTTAATATGAGCGTGCAGACGTTTTTTAACCTACAGATAAAATCAGAAATTAAATATAATTTTATAATCTACTATTATTTAAAAAGAATGTACGGTTCTTAAACTTAGTACTTGTTGGTTCCCGTTCATGGAAATCGTTGCATTTATTTCTTATGTAAAAACGCTAAATTTTAAAGACAAACAATAAAATATACAACTAAGAGAGAGCAACTGGCCTTATCGCTCTCAGCGATCTCTTCCAGTCAACCATAACATGTATAGATTCCAAAACTATTTAACCGATAAAAGTACTACTAAAATACACCAATCAAAATTGGCCGATTTATATAAAGCCGCAACCAAATGTTGTAAATGTGGACTATACATAAAATAATCATTTTTAAGAATTACATTGATTAAATGTGTTTTTTTTTTATCGAGCAGAAGTTCCGTTACCTCATTAGATTAAGGATGTAGGTGGAAAAATGGATGCGGACAAATGACAAACGTCTCTTCACTCGTTTCCTTTTACTTGTTTGTATGGGTAGTGTTAACTCAAAATAATCATAGGGTAAAACGTTAATGAAAGTTTGAACTGCATGGTAGTCATTACACAATGGAGCATCTTAATACCGCGATCTATTGACTATATTTGGCCTAAGTAGAAATTCTTAAAAAAAAAACTAAGACCTAACCTCGCACACTCACTCACACAGCAACACCATTGCACACACAAATACACACACTCACACTTAAATGCTCGTACGTCACATAATATACTCCACTTGTTCATGTGTATATATATATATTTTAATATATTTTTTTCTGTTCGTGTTTTTTTTGTTATTGTTTATTCTGATCTTAGATTATATTTCCGGTTCTATGTTTAACCATATTTTGGCTTTATTTTTATTGTGTAAACTTTTTTAGGTTTAAGAAATAAAAAAATAAAATAAATCTAGGTTGATGACGAATTTTAGCAACGCCATCTATGGAGCACATTGTACAACACCGCACCCGTGCGCACTGCGTTATTTGTTATTTTTGTTACCTCTCATAAGTTTTAATATTAAGATTAACTTATATTAGAACATATTTAACAATATATAACTAATCAATCAACATAAGTGCTTAAGAAATTTGAAGCAGTGGTTGAATTAAATTTTTAATTGACCATAACTTCTTTTTCCCTTATCATCTGTCATCTGTCATCTGTCATCTGTCATCTGTCATCTGTCATCTGTCATCTGTCATCTGTCATCTGTCATCTGTCATCTGTCATCTGTCATCTGTCATCTGTCATCTGTCATCTGTCATCTGTCATCTGTCATCTGTCATCTGTCATCTGTCATCTGTCATCTGTCATCTGTCATCTGTCATCTGTCATCTGTCATCTGTCATCTGTCATCTGTCATCTGTCATCTGTCATCTGTCATCTGTCATCTGTCATCTGTCATCTGTCATCTGTCATCTGTCATCTGTCATCTGTCATCTGTCATCTGTCATCTGTCATCTGTCATCTGTCATCTGTCATCTGTCATCTGTCATCTGTCATCTGTCATCTGTCATCTGTCATCTGTCATCTGTCATCTGTCATCTGTCATCTGTCATCTGTCATCTGTCATCTGTCATCTGTCATCTGTCATCTGTCATCTGTCATCTGTCATCTGTCATCTGTCATCTGTCATCTGTCATCTGTCATCTGTCATCTGTCATCTGTCATCTGTCATCTGTCATCTGTCATCTGTCATCTGTCATCTGTCATCTGTCATCTGTCATCTGTCATCTGTCATCTGTCATCTGTCATCTGTCATCTGTCATCTGTCATCTGTCATCTGTCATCTGTCATCTGTCATCTGTCATCTGTCATCTGTCATCTGTCATCTGTCATCTGTCATCTGTCATCTGTCATCTGTCATCTGTCATCTGTCATCTGTCATCTGTCATCTGTCTTCTGTCATCTGTCATCTGTCATCTGTCATCTGTCATCTGTCATCTGTCATCTGTCATCTGTCATCTGTCATCTGTCATCTGTCATCTGTCATCTGTCATCTGTCATCTGTCATCTGTCATCTGTCATCTGTCATCTGTCATCTGTCATCTGTCATCTGTCATCTGTCATCTGTCATCTGTCATCTGTCATCTGTCATCTGTCATCTGTCATCTGTCATCTGTCATCTGTCATCTGTCATCTGTCATCTGTCATCTGTCATCTGTCATCTGTCATCTGTCATCTGTCATCTGTCATCTGTCATCTGTCATCTGTCATCTGTCTCTTGTCATAAGCGTTTCTAAGTCGGCTTAAGTTCATATAAAAACTTTGTTGCTCTTAGCCATCGAATAGACCAATGTTGAAAAACGTTTCTTTTTTACAAAGATGTATTTTAATTAGATAAAAAAGGAGGGATAATGACTATTTTTTTAGTCCCGTAGTCAGGATCCGACGATTCAGGGAAATCGAAGGCAACTTTAAAATTAACTTACAGGCAATTATTTTCCTGACAATTTTATATTCTGATAGTCATCTTCTTATGTGGATGAGCTTCTTATGATGGAAGGTAAACCTCCTCAGCGATTAAGAGTTGAAAGAAAATTCTTACGAAGTTATACGTACTTGTGAAGTTATTAGTTTGACCAAATAATAAAATGTAAAAATTACATTAAGGATGTAGGTGGAAAAATGGAGGCGGACAAATGACAAACGTCTCTTCACTCGTTTCCTTTTACTTGTTTGTATGGGTAGTGTTAACTCAAAATAATCATAGGGTAAAACGTTAATGAAAGTTTGAACTGCATGGTAGTCATTACACAATGGAGCATCTTAATACCGCGATCTATTGACTATATTTGGCCTAAGTAGAAATTCTTAAAAAAAAAACTAAGACCTAACCTCGCACACTCACTCACACAGCAACACCATTGCACACACAAATACACACACTCACACTTAAATGCTCGTACTTCACATAATATACTCCACTTGTTCATGTGTATATATATTTTTTTATTTATTTTTTTCTGTTCGTGTTTTTTTTTGTTATTGTTTATTCTGATCTTAGATTCTATTTCCGGTTCTATGTTTAACCATATTTTGGCTTTATTTTTATTGTGTAAACTTTTTTTGATAAGCTGTATAGGTTTAAGAAATAAAAAAATAAAATAAATCTAGGTTGATGACGAATTTAAGCAACGCAGATGGCGATCGAGCACATTGTTCAACACTTCAACTGCGTTATTTGTTATTTTTGTAACCTCTCATAAGTTTAAATATTAAGATTAACTTATATTAGAACATATTTAACAATATATAACTAATCAATCAATATAAGTGCTTAAAAGTTTTGAAGCAGTGATTGAAGTAAATTTTCAATTGACCATAACTTCTTTTTCCCTTAACCGATTTTGACAAAATAAACTTTTGACAGCGCTCCCAACTATATGTAATCCAACTGTGACCCAACCGCGTTCAAATCCGTTCAGTAGTTTTCAAGTTATAACGTACCAGACAGACAGACAAGAATTCCAAAAATTGTTTTTTTGGTTTCTATGACTCTTCTTTAATTGCCTCCTTTCAGTTTTTTGGAAAAATATTTAATGTACAGATTTTCGATTTTTACTGTCTTATTATTAGTATAGATTAGTAGCTTACGCGACAAACGTTATTTAGCATTACACATAGAAAAATCGCGTTGGAAAAATAGGAATTGGCAAATATTAACATTTAGGGAAATATAAAATAGATGTTATCAGACCTACTGAATCCGTTTCGAAGCCGTTTCGGAGGAGTACGGTAATTAACAGTGTGACACAGAAATTTTACATATAAGATTTTGTTGGAATATCTCACCTTATATGCCGAAATAGATACATTCTTAAGATACAATGAACTTCATGTCGCTTACCAACTAGGCAATAAACATTCTAAAATATCTAACTCATTTGAATAGTCATAGACGAACTCTATGTTTAGGTAACTGTATTAATTAAGTGCATATTTTGAAATGAATAATGCATGCCGTCTTTATTACAAGATTGACAGATAGATGTAAGCCGACTTGTCTTGGTTAACTAAAATGTTCTAAAACAGCATTTCTTTTCATTATTTATTCACAATTGGTTGCACTAAAACAGTAGAAGTAGATATGGTTAATAGATGTTAGTATATAAGAGCAACGGGCGGCCTTATCGCTAACAAGCGATCTCTTCCAACCCACAAAACAAAGGAATACGTATAATACAATTGGACTGGTGCAAGATTATTAAGAATTATTTTGTGCCAGCACATTTTCTTTTTCAGAATCTTACTCGTATGTCCTCTGTATGTAATTTTTAATTTATTTATATTCATATAAATAAATTAAGTATAAATAATTGTGGTCATAGACAAATTAACTCCATCATAAGACACCATAAAATAAAGCTAGCAATATAAGTCGAGAATGCTTTCCAAAATGGAAATGCATTATTTATTACTATTAAATTTTACGTATATGTCAATAAAATAGTGTTAATATGTCTTAACAAACATTTGAAATGTTTCATACTGAAAGCTTCAACGGGTTTAAATTAAAAAACCGCGTGCAAAAAAAGTTGGATGTCAAAAAAATCATAGAAAAAACTATGAACAATTGGAATAACCCGTGCCTTCGAAATTATATAATTATAACAATTTTAGAACTATATGCCATTACATCCAATTGTATACTAATTATAGAGAATAGACCGTTTGTAATCTATTGTTGGTTACGTATAATTTAGATTATTAACATTTCAAAATCGGGTACGGATCTCTGACGTCTAATTGGTACAAATTGATTTTTTAATGAGATGCAATCCGACAATACAATAGATGAATTATTTTAATTTTTTAGAAGTAGCAATTATAAAAAAATAAAAATAATAATTTAATATTACCATTTAAACCACTAAATTTAAAAATTCGTCCGTGTGGCAGAGTACCCACAATGCTGGCGGCATTTCCTCGCTGTATCGCGATGCTTTTACGCTAACAATTCAATTAAATATGAAACATTGTTTTAAGAGATTTTATATCTTTATTTAAGTCTTATTATTAATAAATATACACTTGTATTACTATAAAAATGGTTAGTGAATATGAAACTACGTCTAATTAATGAGATATTCTAAAATATTACCACTATATTAATATTTCAAAAGTTTAACCTCTGTGGCGTTGTACCACTGTGGCAGTATTTCCATATACATATAATTCAGAAGGCAAACGAACAGTTTTCAAATGTTGAGTGGTGCTAACCGCCACCCATAACAAACTGCAACGCTACAAGCGAGTTTCTGGCCTTTAAGGCAGAGCTTGAGAGATGCTCATACGATGTACGAAATCAAAAGAGCACTAGCTCTTGTGCATTACGCCAAACGTGACCATAGTCTTATATAGATATGTTTTTATTAAAAATGACAGAAATTCAATTATTTGTAATTCATTAATAGTTGTTTATAGCCGTTTAACTTACTCGATAATTATCAATGCGCTAATATAATATCCATATAGAAGTTTCTATCCAATTAATTCGCATTTAAAACGCAAAGTATATGTTATATCGTCTGTAATACTTCGCAATTCTTATACAAGAACAAATTTAAGTTAATTATAGTCATGTGGTGATCGGCAAAGCTTTACGTAATTTTATGTAAGAAACCGGACCAAACGTTACTCGGCCTAGGGTTGTCACTGTGGGAATTTTATTCCAAAAAAAAATATATTAAGTTGTGAATGATAATTAATATAAACATATTATATAAATATCGTAAAACGCGACGGATTTATTTTTAAAAATTTGAGTGATTTATTCCACAGTCTTATTCGATTGATTTGTTAGATAACGATAATATGAAAAAGTTATTTTATTAATTCTGCCTATTGAGAAAAATGTTATGAATGACTGATCAAAATATATAGGATGTATGTGTAGATGTGATAACAGTTTATTACATTACAACTTCCTATTTTTCATATAAGTGTATTCATATGTTTTTAGGTATGTTGAAGAAAAAAGTGTAAACAATAATTTTGACAGCCCTAAACAAGTACGTAATCTGATTCGTGAAAATGCTTAAAAAACTCGGACTAACAACCGTAATTTCCGTCAATCAGATACTAATTAACGTGATTTAACACAGTTTTTATATTTTTTATATGGAGGACTCTCCATATCCTCATGTAAACAATAAGATATCATCGATCTTGCGAGACTTTACTTATAAATAAAAATAGTTAAAATACGTCTCGATTAAGGTATAACAGAACGATACTTTTAAATATTTAAAAAGTCTTTATCACATTTGTTTTGTATGTATATTTTATTTATAAGAAAAATATACAAACATCCGCAGATCGCGCGTTACCATGGTGACAATTTAGCATCGTTTCCATGGTAACGGAATCACCATTACACTATAACTAATTAAGTTATAACGGGAAGTATGGTTAGTATGGCTAAAGTTTAAGTTTAAGTATGAAGATTTAACTTAAGAAGTGTTTAATTCTGTTATTCAAGCTTCATGACTTGGCCTCAAAGTTAAAATATGAATAATGCAGTCATATAAAAATATGAGTCACCATGAATGCAGGTCAGGTAACTGGAATAAATTTGTACTATATTCAGTACAGTGTTAATTTAGTTAAATTTTTACTAGATATAAATTAAATTTTCCAGTTATTTTATTTATTACTTAATTCAATATATAATAAGACTTAAATAACTTTTAAAAAATTTAAAAGTGTGGCAGAGTACCCATAATTAGTAATCAGTATCATTTAAATACATTTGTTTAGACAAAATCAAAGTTAAAGCGAAACTTCAACTATTGAATTAAGGACAGATTTACTGTGTTTCGCTGTGTTCATATAAAATGACCTTTAATATCAAGTGAATTCCACTATTTTGCAATATAAAATTCAGGTCAAATTTATACTATAGTTAATGAATTATATTTTATTTAAACCGTACATTTTTAAGTTTCACATTCTCATAATTACTGTATTCTTAGTTCGGCATAAATACATTTTATAGTACATACAAAAAATAGAATCTGGTAGAAGACAAATCTCTTGCCCTAACAATGCTCCGGACATAAATATATATAAACACATCTACATATATCATGTATTCAGAGCTGGACTGAACCAAAGGGGCAAAAAACGAAGGAGCAATGGGCCGAAGAAATGGAACGCTATGAATTTAATGCCATAATACAACGGAAAAGATGGAGGCCTACGCCAGGGCCTCATCTTAAATTGAATAATTACATTTTTTTAAATTTTTCTTGTTACTAGGATTTATAACTCTATTACATCTTTATTGATGCAACGGCACCGTTACAATATGTAAGAAATAAAAGGAATTGATTAAATTAGCGAAATAAAAGATGACGTCGCGTACGCATAAGCCACTATAATACAGTAACAATAATTATGTAGAAATAATGTATCATACAACTCAAGAAAGCGGTAGAATAAGCCTTAATTGCGTAGTTATAGAAGTAATAATCGCTTGAATGAACTGTTTTGATCTGGTTAATTCGCGTCAGTGAAACCGGTCCCCTATCCCCTTCGCTTTATAGAGCAATGTCATTTGGCAATATTACTTCACCGCTGTATACCGTTATAGGAGTGTTTCTTTTGCAATTTAAAATTCCAAACGAGAGCTTTTCCTTGGAAATAACACGTGACATAAAGCTCAGACAACTTCTCTCCGCGGGATGTTCATTATACGTTCGTCAATTTACTATGTTAAACTATGTTGTTAATAAAAACAAATATTTTACGTAAGTCGAGGAGAACAAAGTACTCTAATATTAAAATCAAATGTCATATGTGTAGTACCAACTCATGTAAAAAGATTTTTGAACTAAGGTAGCCATTAGCGTTCACAAAAAATACGTAAAACTAAAACACAGATTAAAAGTGCTATGAGAGGCTTGCCTTTGGAAATATGTCTATGAGTGACGTGTATATTTAAATAAATAAAAATGTAGAACACTCCATACCACCTCTTGGTGAGTCCCAAGGTCAAAATATCTTTATTCAAGTCTCAAGATCTTTATAAAGACACTTTTGAATCGCCAATTTTTATACACTACTACAAATATGTTGTATGTTATACAATTTTTTTATATAAAATTTTCGTGTCATAGTATTATTAGTCACCGTACTCCTCCGAAACGGCTTGACCGATTGTCACTAAATAATATATGCGTATTCAGTAGGGCTGAGAATCGGCCAACATCTATTTTTCATACACCTAAGTGATAAGTATTGTTCATCCTTATTTTTTTTAATAGATACCCCTCTATTTTTGGTAATTTCATGGTAAAACAACGTTTGTCGGGATCAGCTAGTAATTCAGATATTCAAATTTATTCACTACACAATTATTGATCGGGAGTGGAACCCGGACATTCCGGCATAGTGACCACTCCATATAGGGAGAGATAATAACTTTTCTTAAATTAAATCCAGCCTCGCGTTTCATATCAATTCCATTGTATGAACAATTATTTTTATCACAGATTATCGCTGAGATGTGAATTAACAAGGCATGGTCACGAACAGACTTGATGTAATGAAATCGAAAACATGCGACTAATGTTTCACCGATTCGATTGTAATCCGCGACGACTGAACGGCAGAGTTATTCGGACTATATTTAAGTATTGAATTAAAAATTCGCTGAATGTTTGATTATTTACAAGATATGGCGTATTGGTCGACCGTCAATACCAAGCCACTTTAATACTAATGTAATATGATAATTAATACATAAAAAGTATTTACTAAACAATGTGATTCTTATTATAATTTTTACACTTTGTTTTATGTTAATTTTATTATAGTATTATTATTGATTTCCGAATTGTTCATTTGTTATTATAAAAATATTTAGTTAATTTAAAGTGTAGATTTCTAATGAATGTAGGTTCCACACTTTAGCTTCTCTCGGACAAGCGTATAGGCGGGCGAAAAAGAAAACTCAAAACAAAGAAATACTCAAAGTGTCAATGTGGAACTTAACTGGAAATTAACGATGTGAGCGCCTGGTCGACAGCACCGGTGATCCAAGAGGTGGTGCTTTTCTCGCTCAACTAATAAACATTGCGAGAGGGTCCGAGATTTGATACCAGTTCAAGAAGAAGGCAAGAAGGAGCATATTTGTTGGCTGTGGTCTGTGGTTGCGTTAGCCCTAAGACACAAGCTGTAAAACACTTAAGCCTAACCGACCGTGTGTCAAATGGGTACTAATAATTTTATGGGTAAGGGTACTGCTTGAACAACTCCATCGATGGGTTTGCTTATATGCACTATTAATAAGCTGACGCAGTTGCAAAACAAGATTCACTTTCTTAAAAGAAAGTTAAATTGCATGGAATAACAAATCTGTCCCGCTTTTGGTAAATATGATTTTATAGCTACAATTCAAAACTTAACAGTTAATATTCAATAAACGTTTTACGACTTTATTTTAAATATTTCGTTAATTTTGGAAAGAAAAGTGTAAGAAAAAGTTTTATAGTTTCATATCACAATAAATATTTTGGTTATATCGCCCGACAAAAACTTATGACAGCAGATTACGGATCTATCTATAAACATATTGTTTTCAGGAATAGATTAACAGCTTATACATGACATCATAGGCAAAATACGGACAAAGGAAGGACCAAAAATGAGACACGTCTAACAATAACTTAAGAACGAAACCAAACAATGAAAATTATCACAAAATAGATGATCAAAATCAATATATTTAAAATCTTAGTTTATTCAAACATTCTGTCGAACGTCTTACATACTTCCTAAATAAACACACTTCCTCAAAATTAAATTAATAGTTACGTATCGGGAAGTTATATTTATAGACAAAATACGTGTCTTATTAATATTCAATACTTTCTCGGTTCGTTCAATAAAAAGTATGAATATCTGCTATCGAGCTTAATATTCATTGCTATAGGAGTTATGAGTCAAATTAAATAAAATGTCTTCAATCTTTTTAATTTTGTATTATTTAATAGAATAATTAAATTTTCGGAAAATAAATGAAATAATTGCTTAGTTATTCTGTTGTAAAAATAGGGCTCTAATTATTGGTAATTAAATATTTATTAGTCAAGCGAATATCTAATACGAATCGTTAACCCATATTACGTAAATGATCATTAAGAGAATGGAAATTTCATACAAGAACACGTGCATCTTGTATAGATTTGTACATCTTCTGTTTTATATTCAACATATTTGTTCAAAGTTAATATATTGGAAAATTCAAATAAAATCTCATTTGGACTTGTCGTCAGTTTGACGCTATATATATATATAAAAAATCGTTCCCATTTATCAAGTTAAAAGCGAAACTATTTCTCAGTAATGTCAACGGCTTTTCCCAGACCGTTTTATTGAATTCAAGTTCGTAAGGTCATAAGAATTTTCCGCGTTAATAAGTGAAAGTTATTTGAAGAATCTTTAAATCAACTTACAGATATAAGAAATGTCGTACGATTTATCAATTCCCAAATATTATTTGAAATTATCCGTAAAGCGAATAAAAAAAATCGATAATTTATGTTATTATTAAGGTATATACTGGAATTCATTAAATTCATTAAATTAAATAGACTAAATTCGAATATTTTATTTTTTTCTAGTTTTTATATATCAATTATAAACAAATTGTTACAGTATCGTACATAAAATACACTACAGTTAAACTATTCAATGGTTTTGCTTGTAATGAACGTCTATCACACACATAGGATATTTTTTTTAAAAATTCAGTTTTTTTTTAATTGTTACTCCAGTCGTGCCCACGACCACATTTAGAGGCTTCACATTAATAAGCCGGGGAAACAAATACTGAATTGTATGAACCATCCAATATATCTTGTCAAGTTAACAGATGGTTGAATGTGGGTGAGCCAGAGGCGTGTATAATTATAGTACTCGTTATAATTAATATATTGAACTATGATAAAGCGAATCAAACAAATCGATGTTGTAAGACAAAATAATTTAGAATCGTGCATGCAAACATAACGTTTGATTTTGATTCTTATTTGAATAGCACTCGGTTGAAATTTAATACTCCCAAATGTGTACGAGGTTATAATGAAATTGGTAATATAATTTTATTTTATGAAAATTATTAATAATAAAAAATTTCAAAGGTAAAGTCCGAGTTTAAATGTGTTAGTTAAAACATTTATCAGATCTATAATAGAACAAACACAATTCATACGAGAGAATCTTCGCGTAGCATAGTTCTATAGTTCATTTAACGAAGGTTGTATATATCTAACTTATATAGGACCACAAATTTTAAGGTAGCAGTGATTTGGATGTTTATTTCGTCAGCCCATACCTTTTGTCTTTTATTAGCTAGAATTGAGTAGTTGGCACCTTATTTGTATTTTTTTGTTCATGCCTTCTATATCAAGTTGAATAGTTTTGTGAGAACCCAAGTTAATCTCATATCTTGCGTTCTGTTCTTTATGCATTGTTGTCAAAATGCCCTTGTTACAAATAGATTATTAACATAAGTTTGAGAAATATCACAGATAACATTAAAATACATTTAAATTTACACAACATTCCACAGATCAAAATCGTTAACTTCCACAGAGAAAAGAAATTCGTTTACGCGAATCATCATCGGTCATCGATCATCGCGAGATCGGTTTTCGGATTACATCTGATCGATTCGATCGTTGTTATACTTTGTTTATGTAATTCTATGATCTATGTTCTCATGCAAAGAATCAGTAACTAATACATAATTAATACTTTATAAGTAAAACCATTTACAGAAATAAATTACTGAACTATTAAAGCAATCAATTTTCTCCATTTAATACAATGTAATCGGTATGCTTCAATGATTCTTCAATCAATTCATCTTTTATTGATAAAAATAACTTACAATGTTTACTTCGTCAACTTTATTAGCAAACTCTAAAAGTTTTAGGGGTAATGTTCCTAATCAATCAATTCAGAGATAAAATGTATATACTATATATAGTAGTACGTAATGAACAGCCTTAAAATAGACCGATTTAAATCATCCATATGTCCTTTAATTGTAAACAATTTGTAATGTAAAAAAGTGTGTATAATATAAATTTAAAAACATAACAGTATCCGCTCGCGTTAGTTACGACAAGGACTTTTTCTTTTTTAAACAAGTTATTTTATACATAGCGTTTGATGAGTAAACGATTTTAATAATGTTAAAAATATTTTGTACAAAAATTTAATTTTTATATTTTTATAGGGTATATTTGCATTTTGAAGGCAGTCAAAAGCGCCATATAAAAATCTTTTATGTCACATGTATGGTTTACTTTTGTAAACGACAACTCGTTCATAGTAGGTCAAAATTATGTAACATATTACATGTAGACATTATAAGGTACTTAACAGCGCGTGTTGGGCCTATTACCAAATTAGATTTATCTTGCATTCTAAAATAAGGATGTATATGTGATATAGTCTGCTAGGATTACTAAAGACGTGTATAACAAACTGTTTAAACTTCGAACATGTGCTCAAGTAGGCTTTCATCCAAACGATTTTGAGGGACGACCTCTTTAAGGAAAACGTTTAAGATTCCCACGAATAACTTTGTATGCAGGGCTGTGTGTTGCATTTTTTAAATATTGACATGTCACCTTCGCCTCGGTTTCAATGTTTTTATGGAAAGTTGACAGTTGCATATGCGAATGGAAAACCGGTTATATACAAAATAAGCTACAAACAAGGTCAAAAACTTTTGTGAATCAATTAAAAGATATGGTAGTATTGGCCTATTGGCTAGGTTATAACCCTAAGGTCAAGCTTTAATAAAATTTTAGTACGAATCGTTTAAATACTGTATAGATTTAAAATGACGTCTTAAGAAGGCCGTTTCCTTATTTTTAATATGAAATTTAATAAATTTCCAATACGAGGTCAGTTTGCTTAATGAATTCGTTCGCATTTTCGAACTAATTTGTAATTTGCAAATATTGATATCATGTTTATATTTTTAGATTCCCTTACTTTATTTTAATAGTCATAAGGGAAACATATGAGACGTACTCTTATACTTCACCATTTGGAGCATTACGGTTGCTTGATTAAGTCAAATAGTGAAATTGTATATGTAAATAAACATAAAAGAAATCAAAACTTTAGTGGGTCAAAAATTAGTGTTCGCGTTGTTTAAATGAACAAATGAAACACGATTTAGTTGTTAATTAGCATTACATATGCTTAATGTAAGATTATGTACTAGGTATCCTACACAATAACCACACATTTCCGCTTGTCCAGTTCCGCAACATGCGAGAAAGTTGAAAAATATTACGAAAACAAAAAGCGTTGCACACATACCTCGTTTTCAATCAAACAGTTGTTTGACCGTATCATGAAAAAAGCAATGTATTGTATAGTAATTGTTATTCACCATTACTCAATCGGTTTCGCAAAGATACTAATTTCACATGTTTATTAGCGGGTTTTCTACAGCGTTTCATTTAATGAGGTTCGAAATTTAAATTTTACTAATATTTAAATTTATACGCTCGAAATTAAAGGTCAAATCATTTATTCAGTAAGCCATTTTGAATCATATAATCTAAATAACTAAGCCTGTTCGTACGCAACAAAGAAGAGAAGAAGCAGGCAAGAAACTCAGCTTTTTTGTGTTTTTTGGTGATGATCCAAATCCACTGATTTTGGAGTAAGATGACAGGTATAAACAATTACTGAAAGTAAATGAATTTATCTTAAATCGTTCGACCGCTTTTAAGCCAATTTAAATAGATTTGGAACACTATATACTTCACATTATTCAAATTCGATATTTCGGTAAGATATCGTAGACTTATATACCTTTTATACATACATAGTAGAAAATTCTTTGAAAACAATTAATGGTAAATGCACTTCGATCATGCTGGGAATATTTTACTATCATAGTAATTTGCATTTAGAGCAGTGTTATATAACCTTGAATAAAATACGCAAGTAGTACACGTTGAAATAAATTAATCACACAATAATCTGTCACTCTTCATCACAGACTATACAGAATTAGAACGACGAAAGAGTATATTATAAAAAGTTTACATTTAATTTATATACCCAAAACGAAAATAAATTTGAAAATGTTCCTGGCCGAATACGCGTTCCAATTTTAAAATTTCAACTTTTTTTACTATTGTGTATTTTTCTGTTTTGTTTCAGAGTCAGTACTTAATTTGACTTTAAAAACTGTGCAAAAATTCTTGACTGGCTTGATTTACTATCTCCATTTGATATTGACCGTAACTAATTAATGTGGACTTTACTGGAATATTCACTAAAATTTATGTTTAATGGTTTCTCGTATTACAGAACCAGTGTTACTTAGCCTCCATATTAATGTATTAGAAAAACGCATTTCACCGTTTAAAAATGTAAGCGATGTATTACGATTAGGTAACATGCGCGCGCGCTGTCGTTGAAATCTTTCCTAGCGTTGGCAATATTCTATTAAAAAATTATGCGTGATTTTTAACTGCTTTATTTATTTTTATACTAATTATTAATAATTCTATTTTCTAACGTTAGAAAATAATAAAAATCGTATATTATTTAATACAAAAGTGTAGTATTGAAGAAATTTTTTAATTTATTTTAACTCACCGTAAGTGTGACTTTTAAGAAAATCCTTTCTATCACTGCTTACACACTTTGAAAATGGAACGGAAATTTAATATTAAGGGGACGTTGGTCGCGTGTTGTCGCGTTCCCTCCGAAACGACGACTGACTGTGCGTGGTAACTGCTTGCAAGAGTGGTCATTCTCTGCGCATCACTACTACCAATAGAATATTCCACGTTTGAAATCGTTGACTTGAGTGCTATCCAATGCTTGTTTAAGATAAATACAAATGTTTAATAGTAATTAAACACGCAATGTATGATATATTTTATTATTTGCCAAATATGTATGGAAAAAGCTTTTAGAATAAAGGCAGCATTAAAATGTTTGTATTTTATTTTAAAATTGGGTTTATTTAAAAAATAAATTAGCATTTTTATCTAAAGAGGAAACACAAGAACAATAAAGGGTCTTCAGAAAAAACAAAAAGTCGTCTCGTAAAGCGACAATAAATGTTTTGCATAAAATTATGTATGCCCGTAACGTGAATGGTATCGAATGTGCTTTGTTTGGTGTTCCTGCTCATATTTAAAATTATATACTAAGTATATACATACAATTTATGTATGTTCTTTGTTTATTATTTCTTATATTTAGAGGACAAAGATCCCTTTAATGTTTCGGCAATTGGGACATCGGGACAGTTTAATTCTTGAGTAGCCTTACAATGCTTAGTTATTTTAATTGTCAGTAGCACAATTTTGTATTAATTTGTATATTTTAAAACAGCATCTATCGAGTTTCTTGCCGGTTCTTCTCGGTAGATGACTGCCTTCCGAACCGGTGGTAGTGTAAAAATTGACGATTAAAACGTGTCTGTATAAAGACCTACTTGAATAAAGATATTTTGAGTTTGAGTTTAGAGTTATTTGATTCATGAACAAAAACTTTTGTCGACATCATTTTTGATCCTCATATTGTCTGAATATCTAACTCAGTTATTCTTATTCTACTTCACATCAGTTCGAGGTTTACTTAATTCTAATAAACACAAAACTTTACTTAAAATAATGAGTAAATGCCGGAAAAGCTTTTTTAGCAATAATAATACGAAACTATGCGTCTATAGCATTATTTTAAAACCAATGCTAAAATATTGCGACCCGGTATTTTATTTTAAGGTCATGAGTGCGACCCTGCAAATGCGAAATGCTGGTGTATCGCAAGCAAAGCAAATACATAAATATTATTATTATAATAATTATAAATTTATATCTATAAATATTGTTCTATTAAATATTTAACAATATAGAAGCAGAGAAGATACTTTATTCTTAAACCAAAGTTTCCTAAAATATTTTTTTAAGAATCAATATGATTTTCTATATAGCTCAGTGGCTAAAAGGCTCTCGACCCGAATCAAGTGAGTTCGAACCTTTGTGCATCAATGCATTATATATATTGCTTATCGTCTATTAAAAAATATCAAGAATATACATAAATCGGAGTCCAAAACTCACCATTGACGAATATTAAAAAAAAAACTTTTTTGAAAAATCTTTCTTAACTGTTTGGTTTTACTAAATGTATAAATTAAAAACACCTATTTACATATTATTCATGTTAACAATGAATCGTAATAATACAATGCTCTGGTAGAAAGCAAACGCGACCCCAATAGTCTCCATATGCCGAATCGTGGGTTACACCCGAGGAGTGTTTTAGTGGGTATGGCTCACCGGTCCTCTGAGCAGCAGAGGTTTCCTGGTTAGTGAGTTAAGTCCCACATATCCCCGTGACCTTTGGCTTACGGGGAATGCGTAAAGCATTTCCTCCTCGGTTATCAAAAAAAAATAATAATAATGCAAAGTGTAATCTAATTTGTTTCAGTATAATTCAGTTACTGACGAAATATTGTTCCGGACAAAACTCTTCCTATCAATTAATGAATACAAATATGGATATAAATGTACGCTACTGAAGAGTTCCTACACCCTACAAGGGCTTCAATGTCATTGACCTTTCATTTTTCGCTGTATCGACTCAATAACACACAAATGTTTAACGAAGTATTTTAAAAGCTTGAAGGCAACAGGTCAGGTTTCTTAATGAATTTTGTATATACACACAACAAGGTTCCAAGGAATTTGTTTTGAGACCCACTAACTAGCTATATAAATTTCTTTTACAATTTTTATATCACATCTAAAACGAAGTCGTTTAACATGCATTTGTAATTTTCTTAAGTAAGTACAGATTACTAAACTTAAATTAATTTTAAATATTGAACACAATTTTCTCATTAATTGGCCCGTTATATGCATTGACATTTTTTTATTTCTACTATTTAAGTGCAATAAAGTGTGAATAAATAAATAATTAAAAATGCAGGTAATCTAACTTTTGAAATTTGGAATATTTCTTAATATCTGTGATCTTTAAAGCATCATTTCGATATTTTATTAAATTGAAGAAAGCCTAATAAAATTGGCATCTCTCTTATTCTATTAAGAAATAAATTAATATTTTATATCAAATAAACATTTGGCATTTTCCTGTTTCAAAAAGGTTATTGTCCGTTTTATGTCCAAAAACCCGACCAATAAGTATGTGAATATAATTAATGTACAAAACGATAAATAAAATTAATGATATCAAGCAATCCGTTATCTTCACTAATAATAGATGTCGTCAAGATAACGGTATATATGTGAATTTTTTAAATTTAATTCCGTTATCCACATTGCTTTAAATATTATTTCGTAACAAAACATAGACAAATTCGTGAGGTTTTTAGCACTTTGCGCAATTTTATTATGTATGTAATAAATATTATAATAGATATGTCAATTTAAAAAAATATATTTTACATTATTCATTTAACTTTAGCTCCTGCCCCTTGATCGCATTTAACGTAGAGCGCTGTCAATCTCTGACTTGATCCTTTGACGTAAAGATGTTGGGTCTCTCAGCATCGTCTATCGGATTTACCATGTTCGGAGGAGTTGTTTGGATAAATACCTGCAGGTGAATTTCATCTTCGGACATCCAGGGAGAATACGAAATTCCACCCGTATCACCTTGATGTCTGTTGTTCCACCACTACGCGTTTCGTAAGACATTTCTTACCACGTACTATCAAGTTATGGAACCAGCTGCCCGGCACGGTATTTCCAAACCATAACGACTTAGGTTTTTTCAAGAAAAGGGCGTACTACTCCCTAAAAGGCTAGCTACGAACTAACGAGCTCACAGACACATCTATGGACGGCGACTTCACCTTTATGGTGTGCCTTCTGATCGTTTGCTTCTATAAAAAAAAAATAAAAAGCATCGCCCCCGGGTGGGCTCGAACCACCAACCTTTCGGTTAACAGCCGAACGCGCTAGCCAATTGCGCCACGGAGGCAGATGTGCAACGAGTTAAAATTATTATTCATATAGTAAATAATTTCATTACAGATCTGAACTGTAAAAAGAACTTGAAGAGATAAAAACAAAATCCAAATATAGATAAAATATTCATATTGATAATGAATCAATCTTCAATCGATTATGTATCTGACTACTTGATTCATATTTATATAGATATTTTTAACTTTTTGTTATAGTATTATTGTTAAACGTTAGTAATTCATATACATGTATACTTTGCTTTTTTTGACTGTCAATTCTTCCAAAAAAATATTACAAAATTAAAAGTGAGTCCCCTGAGTGACCTCCACTTGTCTTAGAAACGAAGAACACACACAGAAATAAATAAATAAAATATGAAATGTTACGAAATCCACCTGTTAAAACATTCAAAATTATATTCAAATTGTTCAAAACAATTTAAATAGATTATAAGAGTCAAGTTTACGAACCCCGGCTAACAATTTCCAAATATGCCAAAACTAATCTACAAGACACACCCTAAATGTTCTCATAACCTTTGTGTATCCTTCACCTTTTTCCAAAGTAGGTCACGATTTACACAATCACTTCCTTGAGTTTTGAACTATGAAACTTTGATTAGTAACCCATTATATTACCGGAAAACAAATTAATTTATCAATTCGTAAAAACTTTTCACCACATTTTTATTAACTCCATGAGTACCTAATGTCCCTATGAGTCTCTGTGTATTGCCATGGTACTGTACTGACTATAGTCCATGTTTTACAATGACATCGTTATGTTGAGATAAGACCGATAGTTGTTAGAAATTGTTTCAAACTTTTCTGCATAATAAGAAGGAGGCAATTATTGATTGTCAATATAACATATTAAAGCAACTAGGGGTTTTATTAGGTACGTTAATAAACGAGGTGTTCCAGGCAAACCACATAATGAAAGAATAATAATTAGTATAGGTGAAAGATATGCGAATAATACCTAAAACACACATTAAGATTAAGTAAGACGAAATAAGCTAAATGCCTGTTTTAAAATATTATAATTACATTACTTAGTTTATTAAATTGTAAACAACTTCAAAATTCATACAACAGTGTCACATAAAAGGACTTTTATTGGAATTTAAAGCAGTTCAAAGTCATCATCTATCCGCTCAAAGAAAATATTGAAGCGACGTCCATGATTAACTACTACAATCAGTAGGATGACGTCATAGATCTTGAATTAAGTCCACGAAGTTCTCAAGACAACCTCAACCAGACACTATATATTAAAGATCCTTCAGACGAATCAGTGGTTTCTACTGGGCTGGACCTTTTTGGTAGTTGAAAATAAACCTTTCTTTTCTCCACATATATATGCCCTTCAGAACTTAATTTGACTTTAATTAATCAATGGGAACAACTGTTTTAATTAGAATCGTCGTATGCGTGTACAATCTCCATTCATCACAAAATAATCAGTATCAATCAACAACGTTACGAAATGATATCTAACAATAGTATTCAAAAGTAATGTTCCCATAGTCAAATGATATATTGTTTGAATTACAAAATGTGATTAAATACTTTTGTTGAAGTGATATATTAATCTAAAAGATCTTGGAGTACTTGTTCGGATGTAATACCTGCATCTTCATCTAGGCATCATCTAGGCAGGTGACATCTGTCACAGTACCTACTTCAAGCCGTTTGACCGATTTTTACCAAATTTTATACGCGGTATGAGAATCGGCCAACATATACCCCTAAGGGTTGTTCACCCCTAATTATTTGACTAAATTTTTTGTTTTTATTTTTTGTATAATGTGGCATAAAAAATACATACAACCATAAATTTTTACAATGGCCATTTTTGTAATTCAACCATTTTTCATTCCGCTCGATAACTTGATCGATCGTCATTAAATTAGTAATTATTTGTCCGACGACCAGTTATTTTTTGTCTACACTAGAGATTATTTTGTATAGAAAAGTTTGCCGGTTCAGCTAGTAAATTATGTTTTGCTTTTATTATGTGTTTTGTTTGACAATAAGTTATTTTCTAAAAAAAAATGATATGGCTATATACTTCTTGCATTAAAAAACAATTACAGACAAACTTCAATCATCTAAGATGCAAAAGTATATTTTCTATAATAACTGTAAAAACCTGCAATCATAAATCATTATACATTTGATCCAATTAATGATAAATCTTTAATCACACGATCAAACAAATTACATGAGGATTATTAAACAAAACAATTTCCCATTGTTACATGAATAGAAAAAAATGTTTGCAAAGTAATTTTTTTTTGTTTAATAGTTACCAGGGTACCATCACGTAGAAGGAGTTGACATCACGATTAGCGCCACCTGTGTCTCACTTGCCACCAAAACCAATCGCATATTATATAATTTAGCAATATTAATTTTTAATGGAACAATACTTTAAAAGCAAGGTGACGTTGCTGGCTTTGTTTAATATTATTTTAAATTAACCTTCATCAGTTGAAATCTTACTAATATATCCATATCTTTCATATAAACAAGTTTTTATGATAAAGACTGTTAGTCTATTAACACATAATATTGAGTAAAGATATTTTGCTACTTAAACTAAATAATAACAATGTTACAAATAATGTTTACAATTCTAAAGTTACTATCGTTCCCACGAATATTTGATATTTTGTTGTGGCATTAAACTTGAAAAATCTTTAAAATAAAGTGTTATTAAAAACTTGAATTGTGATCACTAGAATTTGGGGTTAATAACCTAATAATTTATATCCTGAGAAAAGGATGAAATTAAACTAGTTTAATCTATGAGTGGACGCGAATAAAAAAAACATTTAAGTGCAATAACCTCATATAATTTTGAATGTCACAAATAACAATGCATTTCTGAAATAGAGTGAATTTCTCTTAAATATATGAAGAAGTTTAAAGGTTTTACACATGTCTATTATTCAATAAATTAACTTAACAAACTCAAAATATCATTATTCAAGTAGGTATTTATAAAGGCACTTTTGTATGGTTTCTTTTTTACACTTCCACCCGTTCGATAAACAGTTATTTACCGAGAAGAATCGGAAAGAAACTCGATAGCTGCTCTTTTAAAATAAACATTTCACACGACATTACATTACTTAGATGCCCAAAATCTCCGTCTAAAACGTCCAATATAAATTAATTTAGGTATTACAAAATACAAAGTAGTGTTTATGTAAACGCCGCCTTATAATACGCCTTACAATTTAAAATAGTAATAATTAATCAATTTAAAACAATATTGAAGTAAGCGACATCTTCTGGCTTCATTAATACCTACGTTGTAGCATTTAATTAATTTTACTATCACGCCATCTACCGAGGATAAGCATTAATAAAAATCAGCAACTTCAGTTAGTAGTACTAAACTTTTTTAATAGATGGCACTATTTTGCAATTTACGTCCATCACAATATTATGTATTAAAACGAACTTTTAAAAATAAATCTATGAATCCCATCATTTGTTTATGTGCATAAAAATAAGAAAAATATTACTGATATTGTTATAGAATATTATGTGCTTATACCCAATATTATTATATATTGTATATGTATTTATATCTTGGCTTAAATTATGAATACAAAATATATAGCTCTATCTACCAAAGTATGGAAACATAAGTAACAAATATTTCATGTATGAACATTAGACCTAAGATCCTGACGTAAGAAGATCCGATATCCTCCTAAGCTTTTCCTTGCTGTTTCCCAGTCATTCCTACTACGCGCCTTTTCCACATTTCGCGATTGGCGCAAAATACATGACGTCATCGCGCCCACGCGGTCTTTATGACGCAACCCGGTCGATATGAATCCGTCTCTTTCACACGTATGACAACGGCAATCGTACTCTCTCTCGTAACAGCATTTCCAAATTCAAAAATCGTGGGCGTCCTCGTGCGTAGAGACGAACCGTTTGTCAATGTTGAATGTCGTCTAGCAAATTTTATGTTTGTTTATTTACCTACTATTCCTTATTCCGCCTTAATATTTTTTAATAAAATAGATAATTCTCTAAAAACACTCAAGTTACAATACGTTTTGATTGATTTAAACAAATGTTGTATAAATTAAACACTTCTGAGGCTCCTGTGCTTATGCACTACATAGATGATTCTTAAAAGCTAACTTTTTTTAGGTTATATCTAATCATGTGTACCAAATCAGATAAGTTTAAGTTTAAATAGGTTTTATAAGTCTCTTTGCTCTGTAAGTAGTGTATTTGAATAGATTCTTCTTAAAAGATGTAAATTTAACTAGACTTATTTTATATTTATGTGGCAATTTTTTTTAAATTCCAATTCTTTTAAATAATTTAAACCATTCTACGATAAAAGCCATATTTTACCCACCAATCGAAAGATTAACAAATAAACAATGTAGTATTCTCATGTATTTTGGTGCAAGTATGTTATTAGTTAGTTTTTATAGTAAAGATCAAGCCAAAGCTAGATCAAATAGAGACATTTTATGACTAGCCCACGTCAAACGGTCAGTACGTGTACAGGACAATTCTGTGAAATTCAGCCCTCGTCACAACACCATTCATAAACGAGTAAAATGAATGACTCATACACTAAATAATGACCCTGCAGATATAAATGATAATAGGAGATCGAACTCTTTCTGTTTCTTCTTTCTTCTGCACTTGGCCACCTCCATTATTCTATATTTCATACATGGAAAAACATATATATTTCTGGATTTCTTCACAGCATAACACACCACACAATAGACAAATTTGTTCCAATTTTTTAAACAATGTTGAGTGGCAGCGAGGACTGGCTTACTTGCTTTATAATGTTATTATTTTAATATTTGGTTTAAAAAAATAAATTTGCACCAGTCAAATTCTATTTTAGGTATTCTGTGGGTTGCCTGGAATAGATCGCTTATTAGCGATAAGGCCGCCCTTTGATCTTATATGTATTACCATCTATTAACCTCGTCTTACTGTTTAAGTGCAATAAAGTGTGAATAATTAAAAAATAAATGAATGAAAAAACACTACATATAAGAATAATAATAGAATTATTAAGAAACCATAAATATTAAGTTTTTTATAAATATTAAATATTAAAATAACTCAAAGTTATGCCTATAATCTTAATAGCTTATATATGTGACCTTCAGCCACTAACATTGAATTTCAACTTGGCACCATAATCTTTTGGCACAATTCTTTCAAAATACATAAATTGTTTAATAACTTCAGGGCTTCTTATGTATCTTTTAAGTAAAATATATATGAGAAATCAATAAACATAATTAATACGATACGCCAGTGACAAAATTTAATATATTCGAGTTAACTAAGATCGGTCAGTAGCTTTAGTTTGTAATAACTTGATACTAAATCAAGCACACGTAGCTATAATTCCTCTTAATAATTGTAAGTATAAGTACATACTTGAAAAAAAAAAAAAAAATAGCTAATAGTTATTAATCGCCTACCACTTAAGTATGACTTTCATATTGGTTCTGTCTTTAGGAAATGCTTAAATAACTTATAAATAGGTATTGTTCCAATTAGACTCGTTTACCGTCCTATTTATAGGACTACTCCTTAAAGGCCGGCAACTCACTTGTAAACCTGGCGTTGCAGGTGTCCATAAGCGGCGGTTAGCACTTTACTCGAAGTGACCCGCATGCTCGTTTGCCTCATGTTATGCAAAAAAACAGGGTTTGCTGCTAGTTTGATCAAATAATAATTCAGGCAAACTTACCTGACTCACTCTCATCGCCATAGAAAAATACGGATAAGCTTGCTGTTCCCACTACCAGGCTCTATAAAGTTGGTAAGTTAATTTAAAGTCCAATGTTTTTCGTTGACTATATCAGAAGAAAGTACTTACACAGAAGATTGTACAAAAAGCGTCAAAAAAAATATCTTATTATTTTGATGATGAAAAAGTGTAGCAATGATTTGGCTCTTAAAACAGTGTAAACCAAAAAAAAACAACCAAGCTGAGTTTCTTGCCTAATTTTTCTCAGCTCGTTCGTGTGTGAAAAGCGTACAGTCCCTTTAAGACGATTCAAGATGGTCCTATGCACCTGAATAAAAAGAATATGGATTAATTTATATTTCATTGTTATGCATGATAACTCAGCCCTGAGAGTTTTGGCGTTACGTCTGATCTATGTCTAGCCAGAACGGCGCCAGCGCGTCTATTCTAAGCTTATCCAGTGGCATTGTAAGTATTGACTTAAATCATGAATAGAACGTCCACAAGTTGTCGTTGAGTAGACGAAATTGCTGGTTCAGTTTGAAAAGGTCTAATGGAATGTACAATTCAAAAACTACCTACATATTTATTTAACATAGCTCTATTGACTTTCATATGCACATAAAACTATCATACTGAGAGGACGTCATCCTAGTTAACAAAAGCATTGACAGAAGGCTCATGAAAAGTAAATGAAAAGTAACATACATAAAAAATATGTATGTTACACATACTTCAACCTACCTTCAAACAATGTATCCTCGATCTACGTAATTTATAGTAGGCTTCATTAGCAAATCACCGTTGTCATGGTAACACGATGACGTATTTGCAAAATTGTTCCTATCGATTCGACTAATAATAACTTAAAGATTTTATTATCTACAAAACATGTGGGCGGTAAGTCGCCCTGTTTATCGCTATTCCAAGTAAACAACATGCGATCCATTGATACGTCACACATGCTTTCTTATTTCTTTATAAATTTAGCAAAAGGTTAATATATAAGGGAGATTTAAATTTAAAGTCTGACATATTATGAATATAACAGGTATTTCTTATTTCCTCCGATGTGTGGGGTCGGGCGTTCGATTCTGACTGCGAAATGGATTCTTCTTCTCAAAAAGAATTATATTATATCATTCATTTATTTTAGAAACTTCATCGATGTAGTTATGTGAATTATAAACGTAAAATAATGGTCCAGTATGTCAACAATTCTTTATCGACTCAAGCATTTCCATTGCCAAAAAATTTAATAGTGCATAAAGCAGAGCTTTTAATAAGTTAAAAATATCTTAAATAGTAAAGAGGAATACAACTAATAAGGGTTTTTAAAATAATATTTTTAAAATCTCCTAAATCACAATTACGGAAGTCTACTTTGTCCCAGTTAAAAATAAATGCTTCCACCTAACGTCTTTTGGTTATAAAGGGCTTACCACGCATGTAACTCATATATAAGATATATATTATTTTAAGAAACCGTATGGAACTTTTAAAAGGAAGCCTACTTGACAGTACATACATGCGCGTAGGTGTATTTTGGCGGGTAGTCAGTCCGCATGCGCGCTCTAAGCCGTCCGCAGTCCTGCCACCATTCTTTAGTTGCACACGAACCGTTGCCGTGGAGAGACGTGTCGAATTATAACAAATTCAACTAACATTTCAACAAGATAATTGTGATTTTAACATTGAATCTGGAGACATTAAATGTGTTAATTTAACGGGGAGGTGTTAATCTTGTTGTACGTGATACAATTTGTAGGGTAAAGTGACAAGGAGAGGCATAAAACGGTAAACAAATAGAAAATGTGCTGTAGCGATTTTTGTGAATGAATTTAAGATGGTGGACGATGCGCGTTTGTCCTCTTGTTTTATGGCCTTACGTTGATTTTGATTTGAAATATATAAATAGATGGTATCGATCGGATTGTTATTTTAAGTATAAACGTATTGGAAATCTATTCTTGTACAAAACGCCAACTAAGTCTATTCATATATCATTTCAGTAGCTTTTATTATGCTATTTTAATATTCGGCATATTTTATGATTTTTGCATTATTTCATATTAAGTTGTATAAATAGATTTTTAATTTAATGTATTGGAATACGCTCTTAATTAACTTGCCACACGTAGGATACATTTAGTAGTTAAAAAATATTACATTGAATGGTATTATACCGAATACCCAGTAAATGTTATTAATATGTAGATTTTGAGTAGAAAATTTCTGATTAAGTTCAGATCAATGTGTTACAGGGAAGTTTTTGGGTATGTGTGCGAGATTAATGTACGCGTGTGTGCGTGCGAACGAAATGAATGAATGGAAATGACGTGTTTGCGGCTGTTTGATAACTGGATACTTTAACAGTTATACCAGTTAAAATGTCTTAGAGATGCAATCTGTTTTGAAAAAATCATTTAAACTCTTTGATTTGGATTAAAATGCTCTATATTAGACGGTGAATTATGCTTTCTAAATAACAGAACCTTATTGGCCAATTATATTTCAATATTTATTTATTTTTTTATGGCCGAAGCCTTAATAATATTGTATTAGCGGTTTTGTTGACTGTGAATCTATTTTAAAGTGGGGAACCGTAAATAACTTTTTGCTACACATACTTAAACTTGATTTCTTAATAAAAGTAAAAACGAATATACGAATACGATATAGTTAGACCAATTAATTACAGAATATTTCAAAAGAAATATTATTATTCGACTTTTCTAAAGGATATTTATTTTATTATATCTGTCCCCAGACATCTTATGTGCTAAATACATTTAAAACAATAAACTTATATAGAGATAACACAACTAGGTTTACACATAAGACAATTAAATGGATACTTGAGACATAGATGGTATCTACCAAATATATAATATTAGTATGTGCAATTCAACAATTTTAATAAAAAAATTACGGGAAAATCAGAAATATTTATGTTAACTTTGTCAGAGATAGACAAGACATTCTGATAGAATGATGCGTTTGGAATTTATTTATAAATATCCCCGCTTTTTATTATCAAAATATTGTGTATATTTGTAAAAACTTTTTAAATTCTTTACTGTGATAAGTGACAGACTTTACCGGTATCCGATTTGAATAAGTACAAGCAAGTAAATAAGTGTACATCGAATGAAAAGTACACTCGCGTAATGTAACATTCAATCAGATCGGATTAGATTGTTGACTGCAAATATTTATCCATTTAATCTGCATTCTTTGTGAAGCCCATAAATCTCATTTGTAGTACAATCTAATAACGTATCTAGAATGGACTAACGTCGGGTCAGACGTACTCAAATCAATACTGTGTTTTATTATGTATCTGACATTAACGAATTTGGTCATTGCAAATATTCAGTTCATTCAAGATATAGTTGCTACTATTATCTGAAGTCGCATTATGGATTAGTCACTAAATTTCTCTACACTGTTAAAACTAAGTTTATGGTTGGTTTCTTTTTAATTTCTTTGCTGAGAAGGTCAATAAATTGCTCGGATTTTGTTTTAGAAGATTAGGTTAGGTTAGGTGATATAATTGAATAGGTTTCATGTGCCATTTAGAGCAGTTCCCGTAACAACTAAATGCTGGATTAACCCAACGTATTGTGAAACTTGATAGTCCACACAGATACAGTTCAATTTTACAGCAGATAGAATCATGTTTATTTAGTTTAATAAGAAGTAAGTTATTTTGTTTTTGTGCATATTGTTGCATGAAGTTTGTGTAGAATTTCCCCACTGAGTTTCTTGTGGGTTCTTGTCAACTGATGGCTCACAGTGAACCCGTGTAATTTAGTTTTAGTGACGTTCAATAGTGGTAAATTAATTAGCTAGCTTTCTGAAAAATAAAAAAAAATCATTCAACAAACATTTTTTTCCTTGAATTTACTTACAGATTGAATTCTCACTCATCTTAATTGCTCTATTTATCGGTTGGTGCAAACCGCATGTGCCTGACATGAAACCAGCGGGTTGCACCAACCCTTGCATTGTCAACATTGTAATTTACTTAGTGGGTGTACATTATGACTAATAAGTACTGTTCTTTACAGGGTATTTTATGCCATCGTAATTTAACGATCTAAGCAAATGCAAGCCAGTAGTCATAGTACGAGTCATACACTATGACTGGATCGATACAACATCGAATCGACCTCAGAATATGATAAAGGTAAGCTAAGAATGTATGTTTTATCTAATCTAAATATAATTATGTATGTTTTAAGCTCATTTGACGTTCCATGAAGTTATTCCAACTTTAGTTTTTGTATCAAATTGTTGCAATTGCATAGATTTTGGCGACCAAATGTTCCCAAAAATATGTATTTGATGTGTCCACAGACTTTTTTTACCTATATATAGTCTATGGTACGGCAACAAATGAAATTATAAGTCATTGCACCAAATAAACCGCGTTTTTTTAAACTGAAATTTCAATTTCATTAAATAAATATGGAGTATTCAGCGAAGACAAGGCAAAAAGATGATGATTATAACATAGGCGTTTTATATCCATTACAGCAATATTCTTGAAAATAAAGCAATGTATTATATTTATTTGAAATTGGGTCGTGGATATCCGGGCGCAAAGCCAACACTGTCAACGGCACGCCCGCCAAATTTGTTTCTTACCACTTGTAACTTTACCAAATCACCAAACTCGGACCACTTGAAATATTATTTTTTGTTGAATATGTTCCAATTTTGAATTTTATTGTTACATTCAGGCAAGGCTTTTACATAAGATTTGTCGATGTATATTTAAATGTGTCGTCCTTGTAAATTCATGTATCTCGTTTGAAGTTATATTGGTTCGAAGGACCAAAATATAGGTGTTTTAGAAACACGAAAGCAGAGGTTAAGGTGTCCCTTGTTTGTTAATCGAACGTTAGATTAACAGTCGTATTATAAACTTATTAACGTCCGTCCGGTACGGCTGCGTAAATCTCCTTGTAATTCAAATCAAACTTAAAACTAATGGTCTAATACTATTAATGCCTTATGCAATATGTTTTATTACCTTCGCCTATACCTTTTCTAAAACACTACTCGTTGTGCGTAACTAACTTTGTGAGTTCTAAGTTCTAATAACACCATCAGACAACACCCTTGGTTGATTGAGTGTATGTGCTCCAAACAGTATTTCTGGGTACTTTCTCTCTCTGCTCGTTTGCCTAGAAATATAATCTTATAATTTATATACTCTCTATAATTGATGAACATACACGCTTTCAACTAATTTATTTTACATTTATGTTTGCTTTATGATTTCATCTCGCGTTAATAAATTGCTGAAGTATCATTTACAAAAAGAAATAAAGTAAAACAGTACATTTTAAAACCAAAGTATTTTGTATAATTTAGATTGTAAAGCACTAAATTAAAACGACCCATTTATAGTCTGTGAAAATCGAAGCTGGGCTCTGTTAAATTGTCACGAAAATGTTGTGAATTCTAGTTATTTTAGATGCAAATATCTATTTGAACTGCCTCTTTATTGTCCGCTATTTGAGCGCTTCGAAAGGTTATATATTTATCCCATCATACATAATGAAAGAAGTATCTCCGTTAGGCGTTCCGTCAACGATTACCACTAATTATAATAAAAAGAATTCGTTGATGTTTGTCGGGTTTTATTTTCAGAAAAGGTTGTCGTGCAGTTACAATATCTTTATCTTTTATAATAATGACATGTCTGCACTTGTTTTTCTTTCACATAATACGTATTGAAATAATAAGGAATGTCATCTTATCATAGCCTAATAAACATAAGTATTCAACTTATTGTAAGACAATTAAATAATGTCTGAACTTTATTATTTTAATACTAATTGTTGTAGTTGCGCCGATATATGTACTACAAGCGTTATATAAGTAGGTATTACTGTTACGACTTGGAAGCCTTCACAAAAAGGCGTACCTCTCCCTTACAAACACATAATTGCTACCCTTCCGGTGGTGCAATAATATGTTTTATACATAAATTTGTAATAGCTTAAAAGCTCTTGGTACAACACAATACATCTGCAAAGTAATATTGTCTAGTCTGAAATTGACTATGTATTTGGGCATGGCGAAACTGTTTTATGTGTCTGACATTTCTTTATATTCGTCAAATGAGACAGACGCTAAGGTAATGAAGCTCGTAATGAAAGCAACGCCAGCCTACCATACGATATTGTCAGTAGTCAAACCGGTCATCCCTCTGGTGATGGTACCTTTGTAGAAATCCATTCCGGCTCTATTAAGTTCTCTCTAAATGCTTTTAACATTCGCAAAGATTGTCTGTTCTTTAACCTTAGTCATTCCTATTATTAGTTTGTATAATGACTCGCTTCTCTCCCCATCTACGACTACCAACCTTTTCAATTTACATCTTGTTGCACACTGTACAATTCATGGCAAGCCATGGTGTAATGGTTGTAGATCTTTACAACCGTACTGTAAAACATTCTTGGCGATTTAAATGAGTGCCGGAGTGTTTCTTGCCAGTTCTTCTCGTCCGCTCTAAGCCCTTGATTTGGGAACTGGGAGTAAATGTAGAGTCAATTTTTTTCTTGACGATTCATAAGTGTACCATGGTTACCTATGTGAATAAAGACATTGATTTGTTTTTGAGTCGAATTTGAAATCTTATCCCAAAGACTTATAAGCATCGAGCGATACGCAATATGTGAGAATCGCCTCGCCTTTGGGGTAACGGGACTTTACTATGAAACATAATACTAATCTTGTATGACGTCACGGCCCACCTTCATTGATAAGGTGACCGATGGGTTTGTGTCGATGAAGAACGTGAATGGACAAAGGTGAGACCTGCTGTCCCGATCGCTTTACAACTGATTGCATTTTCAAAAGCAAACGTTTTGATATA
Organism: Leptophobia aripa; assembly: GCA_951799465.1. Lineage (NCBI taxonomy): Eukaryota > Metazoa > Arthropoda > Insecta > Lepidoptera > Pieridae > Leptophobia > Leptophobia aripa. The sequence goes on along the minus strand of OX637267.1, from coordinate 1,423,596 downwards.
GTCTTCTAATGTATCATTTTACATTCAAAAGTTTTCCAGGCCTTTTTCATACATTTGTGAAATCTACGCGTCCGTATGTAACTATGTAGAGTCTTATTTCAAAATGTAATATATGGTATAGACATTAAATTTGTATTTTATAAAAGGCGACGTTAATAAAGATGGTATAATACTTAACTGTTTCGGACTTTCTTTTCAATTAATATATTTAATTTGCAAACCCTACCGTAATGTTAGGTGTTTATCATAAATGCATATGTTTAAAGAAGATTTCAGTCATGCCTCTTAACAAAACAATTTTCATTTTTAATTGCATTCTCTTTCACATGTATCATGTGATTAAATAGTCCAGTCTCGTGACCGCAGTAAGTTTAAATTAAACTGCAACACATTGATAACAATAAGTAACAAATAATTTATTATGACCTAAATATGTTCAACGATCTACAAAACTTTGTACAGATTTCTGGAAGGTTTCCAAACATCAAACTAATCTACATCGTGCGCCATATCTAGTATATGCCTTGTATGATGGATAACCAAGAGAACTGTTATTCACATTTTGGTATTGTAATGGCTATATAATTTTAATTATATATAGTTATAAAAGCCATATTGTGCTCACTGTTTAACTATTGTATTAACAGGGATATTATTTAGTGAGAAAAAGCAGACAAATAAAAAGAAAAGTCTTTTTCGGCAGCGTAATTGATTTTTAAAGAGAATGTATGAAAAAAAAACAAATATTATATTGAAACATCAACAAACATTGAGTTATACAAGCTTTTAATGATGATCGTACCTTTTTTCTAACGATGTATTGGTCACGATTTAATTAAGAGTAGCAACCTTTTAACCAGTGCTAGTAAATACCACTGGTAGATTAGCGAGAGACCAATGAAAACATTTGAGGAGGGCTTCCCAAGAAGCTTCTTAGCGACTACGCGATATCGTACACGACGATATTACTATACGTAAAAGCGTTTTTTATTATTATTACATTCTTTTAATTTGATGCAATACCAAAATGGTAATAATAATTGAGTTTGCAATGTGCAATAGTTGGGGTGTCATCAATGTTAGACTTTATATTACAAGTTGTATTTTTAATTATAAGCTACGTAGTGATTTATATATTTTATAAATCTCGTAACTGTTCTGTTTTAACCGCGTACTCGTGGATTTATGCTTTGTTTTGATTGATGTCAGTACAAGCAATGTATAGACCAAACTACTTAAAAGAAAATGTGCTGAGTTTTTTTTTACTTTTTCCAAATTTAACAAAAAAATATCATACACCTTATTTTATCCGGCATTAAAACCGCGCAACGGTTTGCCCATGCCGTGGTTCACTCATTCCAGCAGGTACAGCAGCAACCCTCAAACCCAAACCAGAAGTGAGAGGGCACTCACGCTATCCCGCGTCATTCCCACGTTGCATTAAATAGATGTCTTTTAAAAACTGCTGTATTGCCGGGTACAGACAATAGTTTAGAGGGGTTCGTTCGTTATTTCTTCACTTCTCGATTTACGAACGAGCAGTGAATTTAGAATCCTTTTGGACGTCCATAACAAATTTTATCTAATGAATAGTGCGATTTTGATTTTGTGATATCTAATATGAATATAAAATAATGTGGGAAATCAATAAAATTCCCAAGAAATGTAGATCAGAGTTGAGGTCACCGCAATGCGCGTGCGGGCACCGTCGTTCATTCACCCGCGGGCCATCCGCAGCGATGCACTGCATCCAACCCCTGATGCCCGGTGTATGCCAGGCCAATTTTAATTACAAGAGACCGAAGACAAACATACCTATATATATACCATTCAAGTTAAGCTCAAAGCGTGAAAACATTTTAAGTGAAAGAGATTTTATATAAATTCGTACTAATTAGTCATTATGTACTATAGTAACATTATTTATTATAGGCGGTGTATATAAAGAAGGTTTATTATTTAGTGGCATGATATAGTTGAACTGAGATTCCAGGCTACCGCAAAACACAATTCCGAATTTGATTGTCAAGTCGGACATAGTTGCCGATGATATAAAACCTTTTTTAAAACATCAAAGTCTACGTCAGAATTTTAATACTTATATATATGATTTATTCAAACTTTTTTGCACTAAAACAGTAGAAGTAGATGATGTTAGTACATATATGAAGCGATCTCTTCCAGGCAACCCACATTTATTTTGTTATTCAACTGCTTGATATTTGTAATTGTAATAACTAAATATATCATTGTCCGATATAATGTATTGGTGCATTTTTTATATAATTTAAAAAAGCTCTCTGAAAGTTGTTAAGTACAACTAGAAACGGATGCCAACGCGTGCGTCATATTCGCACATAAATTAATATGAAATAACAAATCGATTGTAACAGTGCATTTACATAGCCCCTTCAAACAGCTAACTCACCTTTCATATTTACCAAATGTATTTACGGAACGTTTTTTTTTTATAAATTCCGAACACGTTTTCAGATATACACAATTGGAATTTGTTGAATTAATTTGGTTTTGGAAATTTTTCGATTGATGATTAATATCAATAAAGACGAATAAAATCAATATGTTTATATAAAATACGAGCCTGCCAACAGACACCCGCTTTTACATGGTGATATTAAGTGAAGCCTTATTGGAGAGGTTTTTTTTAAATAGTTTTTATGATAAGCGTTTTATGTTATTCATTATTTTATTCTGATATGACAAAGAATGTCCACAAAACCAGTCGTTCTTGAATCACTTGCTATATGTGAATTTATGACCCACTTTTTCACTTTTCAAACTATACTTCAATAAATCACTGTACGCTATTACCTATTTTAATTGACATCCAAGAAATATCGATGGCAATAAATAACCGGGTCGTAGGTTCAATGACATCCGGATCTAATCATTTTCCTCGTTTAGCTTGGTATAAAGCCTGTGGGAGCCTCTATTAAAACATGATTATACGGAAAATACATTTTAAAATTGGAGTTGAAAATATGTAGGTTCTATTTACTTTTGATTTGTTTATGGGTTAAAGATTGGAGAAGACGTTGTGTTTATACTACATTTGAATCTTATATTATATAATTTCTTATCGTGAGTTTATTTAATCTAATAAAACTTGACTTGCTGCGGTACTCAGACTTATCCGTTTATGCCTGATTAGTTAACGGATGATTAATCGGATGAATAATTCTATCCAAACACTTTTAATTGATTTCAATGTTGTCTTTATAAGTTATCGATCGTTAAAATACAAATTTATTTCTTGTGATAAATTAAATATAATTTTGAATATAAGTAAGAGCAACTTTTATACAACTTAAAGAGGTTGTCATGTCTAAGCATATTTTTATTAATAAATACAAGCATTTTATAATTAGCACTGAAGGTATAAACTTAGACACAAAATATAAATAGGAATGTTACATAAGCAAACTAAGTCACGAATATGGTTTTAAGTACAAAGTAATCTCTGAAATGAGATTACTGTAATTTTCTCACTAACGCCATATTTCTTTGCTTACATAATAATAATATTTTCTTAAAGATTTTTCCAGTACTTTATAAACACAGTAACAAAGTATACGCTTTTTTAACCGATAATTGAATGATTTTCTAAACAAAATTCACATCTGTAGCACATACTATGTTCGTAGACACTTGCGTAGCATCGTAGGCCGGCGTAGCATTGACGGTATTATAATAGCCTCCGTTAATATAAGGCTGTTTATTTTTAGCTTATATTGATTGTTGCATTTGGATTATATTATTTAATATCTACACTGTATATGAATAAGCGACATATTGAGACAGATATGATTACTACATTACCTCTGTGGTTTTAAAAAAATGGAACTTTTTTGTAAAGTTTTGCGAAAACTGATTTAGTATTTGCTGAAGTTAAACCAAATGAGCGTTGTAGTAATCTAATATATAAAATTCTCGTGTTTGTTCCCTTACTCCTCCGAAACGGGTTGACCGATTCTCCTGAATTTTTGTGGTCGTAATATAGAGTACGAATCGCTCAACATCTATTTTGAGAGATTTTTTTTGTTTTTGGTAAAATGACGTTTGTCGGCATCAGCTTATGTTGTATGAATTTCTCTGGTATTGTCTTGATATTAAGAATGTTTTTTTAATACAAGATATACAATAAAACACACATTGTATTAGTGAAAAATAATCTGAATTTGACAAATCGTTATAGAAAATATTAATATTCTCTAGGTAGAGTTAGAGATTATATCTTATAACTGAGTTCTTTTTAAAAATTCGTTCAATGAATGAACTCAACACAGCTACAGGCATTTTTTTGAAATCAATACAAATTTACATTCGCACTGTATAAATAAAGCATTGCAGTCAAGAGTTACGACCAAATGCTGAAATGATTTCGTGTCAATGGCATATGCATAGCAAATACGACAAAAACAAAACATGGAAAAAACTGCGTGTTTTGTCACGAAAAGCCTTCAAAGTGAATTTTCATTGGCAAATAAAAAGAAGTGATATTTGAATGAATGAATGATTTATTGTCGTTTTGATTTAATTTTTAATAAGTTCACGTATGTTTCCTGAATTATTTACATGTAGAGTAAGTGACCTCTAGCGTCAAGTTGCTTCAAAATAAAGTTTGTAAAATCAGACTAATATAATATATCTAGCAATTTTATACCTGAGGTTACAATAAAAATAGAATTTGAAAAATCGTTTTATAAATCGTAGATTTCTGTCCTATATCAATAGTCTTACCATAACAAATTTCATCGTAATCGGTTAAGTAGTGAAGGCGTAAAAGCGTAGCGAACATACATTCGCATTTATTATATTAGTATGCATAAATATTTGATCGACACTGACTGACGATTAAATGTTAATCACAGTTTGAAAGTCAGGTATAGTTTTCCTAATTCGATTGTATGTCATACATTGTTTATCTAGTGTGCCAATCTAACTGTTATCAGTGCATAGATCGTTAAGTACACCAGCAGTGAGGTGAAGGTTCCGACCTGTGTTCGTCCTAGTTGCGTTGAGACACTCCCAGCGGCAACACGTATCATTGAACTGGGGACTTAAAACAATAAATATAATAAAATTGCAATAGTGGACAATTTTTGTTAAAAAGAGATTAAATGTAGTATGGAAATATTAATAGATTGATTGCTAAGGTCATACGACCCTGATATTTGGGGCCCAAGGAGGCATACATTGATGACTGAGGTTCGTTGGCAAACTAATCAGCAAAGCCCCATTACTCGCACGATCACGATAATTTTTTGTGTATATTTGTTTACTTTAGTTGTAAATACATTTAAAAAATGAGGTATTAACGTTAATGGACTGATTGGAATTTGCCTGATTTGCCTTAACATTCGGAAAATCTTTATCTCAACTGAACTCTTACCGTATAAATCCGAATAGTGTGTGTATTTCAATCCTTTAGTTTTAATTTATAGCATATTTTAAGTAGGATTATAAAAAAAATTGTATTCATAAACGCACTTTAGGACAAAAGTGTTCTATAAAGTTATATAGGCACGACCCTAGTTTTACACTGTTATAAATATGGCCGACATCGAACAGCTGATGACACTTACCAAAGTGTGTAACGTCAAATTTTCAGATGAATTTTATAAATAAAATTAATAAAAATTAACACATCATTATTATTATAACTGCAAGGCATACATTATTGTTTATTTAATCATTATTAAACGCGGTGTATTTATTTATTTATTATTTATTTTACACTTTGTTGCACTTAAACACTAGAAGCAAATGACGTTAACAGAAGTTAGTACATATCATATATTTAATGCAATAACAATGACTAATATTTGCATTTTTTGATGTACCACAGACTATAAATAAGTAATAAAAGACTGTGGACTCATTAAATACGTATTTTTGGGAAATTGTGGCGGCCGAATACGTTGTAATGGTAACAATTTGATCCTAAAACGGAAGTACGTATAGTTATATAACGTTTATGAATACACAACTTTATAAAATGTCAAATAAGACTGAAAAGTATGATAACTAAGGTATGGTTAAACAGTTGAATAGTCATTTTTATGAATAGGACCGTATTCACTCAGGTTTCATAACACAGATTTTCAACGAGCGTTTAAAAGCATGTAAAAATTTCAACTCGAACTTACAACTAAGATTACTCAAATAAATGAGATCTCTTGCTTTTCACTCTGTGTTTGAATAAAATGTAGACCGTAAACTTTTTATTTTAATGAAACAAACAAAACATTGAACAACTGCGGACATCACAATGAATGTAAAAACACGTACTATTTAAAATATTGAATGTGAAAAATAATGTCAATCTCAAAAATCATTCATCGCTTACGCCTGTTGTATTTTAACAATAACCCAAGGCTTTGTGTAACGCTGATCAGGATTTGTTCCAGATGTTACGGTCCCTTTTTTATGTGCCTATTAAAATATACATTGTTGTATATTGGGAAATACTACGTTTAAAGTTATATTTTCTTTAATGGAGAGCTTTTGTAACTAGCTGAGTTACGCATAACCGCTATTAGGCTGATTATCCGGTTAAGCTTTATTAATTGTACCATTCGCTTTAAAGCCGTCAACGCACTTGCGAACTCCCAGGGCACATGATTGTCTATGGGAGGCGGACCATTATGGTGTGAGTCCTGCTCGTTTGCCCCTACTTCTATAAAAAAGCTACTATTTTAGGACTTAACTGAGAGTACATTAAGAGTGTAAAATTTAAGCTTTCACTTAGACAATTTTGCGATCGGATAGTCAGTGATTTTAAAACAATTCCCGAGTTCCCGGGATAAAACTTTAGGTCAGAGGCACCCGTAAATCGGGTCACCGACATTAACTGCGACGAGAGGGTTGCCACTTTATAAAAAATACTTAAATAATGGTTTTCGTCCATGTTGCACACGTCCTCAAATATTATTAAGTTAACCTTTAATTAACCATTTTGTTTTTATTTAATAGTGTCAGCGGTGTTTACGTACACAAAAAGTTAATTAAGGTAAACTATTGTTGGAGCTTTGGCCTCCAAAATAAGAAATCCGGTATGCTATGTGTGTACGCCTCTATAAAAAAATCCCAAAAAATTGGTTGACTTTGTCAGTTAGTACATTTAAAAAAGTAGTTAAACGAAGGCTTTTAGAAAAAGTACTTTATAAATTGTCTGATTATTTTGATGACGAAAAAGTTTGGGAATGAATTAGCTCCAGCTTACCCTTGCCTTAAAAAGTGTACTGGAATCATTACCAAAATCAACCAAGCCGAGTTTCTTGCCTGCTTCTTCTCAGCTTGGTCACGTACAAACAAAATGGTCCTATGTACCTTAATGAATAAAGATATTTTGACTTTGACTTTGTGCTACCCAGCAATAGATGTTAGACGCAGCAACTGCTCATACTTGGCGAGTCATAATTGGCTGATATTGTCCGACATAAAATATTTTTAAAGAATTTTATTAGAAAACAAGAAATATTTTCTTGAAGGTTGCAACCCTGTGGAGGAGGAAGCTCGTAAATCTCGCGCACGACGTGACTACTGTTACCTCGCGAAATTGAACTTTTTCCCTGTAAATGCAGCGAATTCTCGAGTATTTTAGATGTAAACTGCACATTTACAATCGTATTTCAATATTACATATAGAAACTTGGTTACAAAGTCGATGCAATCTGCCGGTTTTTTTTAATTATAAACCCTTTTACCTACTTACTTTACAGGTTTACAATAAAACCATATCAATAAAACTAGACTGCCTTAAAACTCTTACTGGATTTCCAAATGTTTGATGCCATTAAGCACGTATCAATTTATAATATATATAAGATATTAATAATACGATACGATTTAGGGTCCTTCAAGAAAAGCGCGTACCATTCCTCTAAAGCTGGCAAAAAAGCACTCACGATCTCCCAGCTACGTATGTGTCTATGGGCGGTGAATTTATAGTGCCTCCTGCTTTTTAAAAAAACGTCATACTCTTACGTTTTCTTAATTTTTGAGTGGGAGTGCCATGCTGTTACTTAGAGTTTCAGCCGAATGGGCAGGCACGGCCGGAGAAATACCACTCTCTCACAGAAAACCGGCGTAAAGTTCATTTTATACTCGCGTTTCGTTCGGTGAGTGAGATCTTCCGGTTCCCATCCTTTCTCCTCCCCCGTCCTCCTCCCCTACCAGCCGCGTGAGTGTCTATGGGCGGCGACGTTATGATGGGCCTCCTGCTCGTTTGCCCCCTCTTCTATGATAAAAAAAAAAACGAAATTATAAGAATAAATTTCAATATCTTTTGTTAAAGTCGGTTACAAATGTACTAAATACACAATTAGTGTCCCCTATATTGGTTTATAGAGCCAGTCAATACATCGGAATCTGAAAATAGACTAGCGAATAATAATACCAGCAAAATCTCGCACGTTTTGAATTCTGTTTTAAAACCTACCTCTGTTTCCGAACACCGAGTTTATAGGTTGCGGTTTACATTGTATTGTCTGATAATGTTCATTATAAAGAACATTTTATACTCCGTAATGTTTTTGTACTTATATTACGTAACAAAAGATAAGACCTAAGTATTTATTATTTCACGTGATTTTTATATAGTGATTTCCAACGGTAAATGTGTGTTTATTATTATTATGTGTAGTATTATTGTAAAAAATCTATTGTTTATGATTTTCCTGTCTTAAGAATAGACTATATCTTAGTTTATGCCCTATTCTTGTGTATTTTTATGATATTTTGTAACGGCAGCAAATCATTACAATTATTTAGGACATTTAAGCTATCTAATTGGGTTTGTCGATGTCTATGCTCCGGTAATCGATATTCGTATAAAGATATCGAACGGCGTTTTTTATTCTTATATAAAAAACTATAATTCAAATTGAATTCGATTCCAAACTGAAACTCAAAATATCTTTATTCAAGTAGGCCTTAATAAGGCACTTTTGAATCGTCAATTTTTTCACTACCACCGGTTCGGAAGGCAGTCATCTACCGAGAAGAACCAGTAAGAAACTCGATAACTGCTCTTTTAAAATAAACAATTAATACAAAATTGTGCTACTGACAATTAAAATAACAAAGCATTGTAAGGCTACTCAAGAATTGAACTGTCCCGATGCTGAGCCAATTGACGACTCATTAAAGGGATCTTTGTCCTCTAAATATTCGTTTACGGTTTATTCCAGGTGAGAATAATGCGGTGATGGCGGATGGCGCGGGCGCGGAAGCGGGCGCGGGCGAGAGCGCAGCGCGCGGTGCAGCGCTCGAGCGTGCTTATGTGCACGATGTTTACGATCAGGCGGGCGAAGATGAGCCTAGCGTGCCCGCGCCTGTCGTCACTACCTTCCTCAAGGAACTAGAGCCGGGTGCGCTCGTCTGCGATGTCGGTAAGGATAATTTAAAGTTGATGTAGCTATAATGTATAATATAATAAAATAAAATGTAATAAAATAAAATGTAATAAATGGATGTAATAAAAAACAAAACGTTACTTGTGAATTTGGAATTTGTCTTTTAAATGTTACGTACACTAAAACATGTGTTGGTTGTCTTTGACGATACGATACACAAAAATAATGTTCAAATTTCAACGAAATGTTAAAAGTACACAGCGTGGGTAGCAAAGGCAAAATTGGGTAATAGACTAGCTAGCCTTAGAGATACTATAATTTTCAGTTAGAATTAAACACAAAAACAACTTGAGATTAATATAAGATAGATCCTTACTATACCAAATATATCTTGAGTTACTAGCTACGAGATGTCAATAAAAGTGTTTGTTTGAAATTGAATATAAATAAATAAATAAATTCAAACCATTTATTCCATTTAAGCAAACTCGTAATACATTTTAGTTTATGGAATTCTAGTTTTGTAACTATGATTAAACATATATAACAATCTTGATAATTTTCTTATCGACTTCAGGTTGTGGAAATGGGAAGTACTTGAGTGTTAACCCCTCTGTCTTCGCGGTCGGCGGTGATAGATGTACACGATTAGCGACGCAAGCGCACCAAACAAATAATGAGGTACATAACTATATATGAATGAGTTTTATTACTTTCATATATTTTTCAACGTAGCGTAAGTTATACGTTATGTTTTATAACCATAGATTAAAGAAAGCAATTCCAATTACAATTTTCTTTTAAAGCGTTGCGAAGAAGACACAGGGCCAGAGTTTAAAGGACAAAGATCCCTTTAATTTGTCGGCAATTGGCTCAGCATCGGGACAGTTCAATTCCTGAGTAGCCTTACAGTGCTTTGTTATTTTAATTGTCAGTAGCATAATTTTGTATTAATTGTTTATTTTAAAAGATCAGTTATCGAGTTTCTTGCTGGTTCTTCTCGGTAGATGACTGCCTTCCGAACCGGTGGTAGTGTAAAAATTGACGATTCAAAAGTGTCTGTATAAAGACCTACTTGAATAAAGATATTTTTAGTTTGAGTAAATATATTTTCTTTGGCAGGTTGTCGTGTGCGATAATCTCAGTCTACCATATCGCGATGAATCATTCGATGCTGTGCTCTCTATTGCCGTGGTCCACCACTTCGCAACAGTGGAGAGGAGGGCCATGGCACTGCGTGAACTTGCCAGGATCACCAGGATCGGTGGACGACTACTCCTCACAGTGTGGGCTATGGAGCACGAGGGACGGAACTTTCATTCACAGGTATGTACAACACAACTGTTTCTTTCTTCGCGTATATTCTTTGTCTTTTTGTCTCTTTTCTAAGATTTATTTATTATAATGTGTGTGTAACATTAGTAACTTGAATGTCTTATAGCATTGAGCATACATTCTGTATTAGATCTTAGTTTTTGAATTAGCCATAAAGTTATGAATGTAAAATTTTACTAGAAAGTTAATATATGATACTTATTTTACAGGATGTTCTGATACCTTGGCATAGACCCGTCACGTTATGCCCTCCACCACCAGCACCACGGTTTCTTTCCGTAGAACATGATCAGTAAGTATTAAGTAAAATAGTTTTTTATCACGCGTATTTCATCTGACTGAATAAATATTTAAATACAGAAATCGTTGAATGGTAATTGTATTAATTGATTCTTTATGATATATATTTTCAGAAGCGCAGAACCGTGGAAAAGTTGTGATGGATCGCCTGGATCATCATCGTTATCATCTCCAAATGAAACTTGCTACTCATTTGTGAGAAGAGCTTTGCAGAGGCTCGCTGGTCGCAGGTCATTCCTCCATTCTTGGAGTATCGGATCCAGAGTTAACATAAGAGCCGGTCCTCGTGATGACAACGAACCACCGGCGGCTGATCTTCCAATTGAATTACGAAGATTAGATGAAGTTCTACCACCAAGATTAATTGCACAATATTCTGAGACCTCTACATTGAAGTCCAGAAGTCTCACCGATATTGCTGATGTAGAACGACGTGCCATGGTTAGATCAAGATCTAGCCTTCCAAGTCTGGGTGGAGATGGGCCCGAACCACCTAAAATACAACTACCTCCCGCTGATGTACCAGAACAACGAAAAAAGCCAAGATTAGTGAAACAAAAAAAATCAATAAATGAAGACGACGCTGAAGAGGATTTAGATAAACCAACTGACATGAAAAGCCTAGTTGAAGAGATGCCTAATTTCAAAGTTCATACGAACAAGACCCAATCCAGAAAGCCTGGAGTTTTCAAACAGACCTCCCTAAACGAAGAACTCATGTCAGTAGAAAGGTTACGAGAGAAAGAACGTTTGAGAAAAAATATACAAAAACAGGCATCACTCAATGAAGAATATTTATTTCGAAGACCTGGAACATTTGACTCTATTCGTGACTCTTTTTTTTCAACATCGGCTACTACTGCTAAAAAGTTTCAGTCACTTAAAAATGGTCTTACCAATAAATTTAAAACCTCTACTACGAATATAGATAAAGTCACTGTTTTTGTCAGAATGTTACAAGGCTGGAAGAATCACGGGCCTGCTCCTGAGGTTCCTACCACGCCCAGTGACACTAATTCAAATAGTGAAAAAACTTGCCCCGAAAGAAGACATTCCAGAGAAGATGGCTCCGACTCATCAAAAGATAGCAGCTTACAAAGTGACACAAGTGTCGATTCTGAAGACAGCTTTGCGTCAGTTATATATGTACCAAAGGCTGATGGAAGCGGTGATCCTTTATCACCAACCCCGCTATCTCCGGGTCCAACTTCACCAAGATTGAAAGTATCTTCAGTGCCTACATCCCCAAGGATGAAGAGCTCCCCTGGTTTACCCTCACCGAGAATGAAACAGTCATTTCCTTTAATAAGACCGCCATCTTCGCCAAACGCTGCACAAGCCGCTGCTAATTTTAATAAAATACTGGTGGCCCAATACAGCCTCAAAAACTATTCTACTACAAATAACGCTCCCGTTCTTACTATAAAGCCTCAATCAAAGAGTCAACCTAATTCACCGCCGAAACCTGACGATGAAACCAAAGTTTTATGTAATTCAATTGAATCTACGCCTATACTCCATAAAACTATACTACCGATTCTAGTGCCAGAACTTTACAAAGAACTTGATCCCATACCACCTATTAAAGAAGAAGAAGAGTGTATTGAAACTCCCTCTGAAGTGACTAAGGAACTTATTGCAGAAATTAATAAAGACATTGAAGAAATCCACAAACTGACATTAGAAACAAATGATCTGAAGCCCCGCGTACTTCAAGACACAAAGCCATATCCAAAAATAACTCTCCAAACTGTTGCTGAATTACCAGAGATACCGCAGTATAAACCTAAAGATAAATCGCATATTTCAGATATTATAGACTCTAGACAAGCTGATAAAAAGAGGAAGGAGAGAATTCGTCAAATAAAAGATATATTAAATAAAGGCATGCCTTCTATAAGTATTAGTCGAAGGCCACCATTTCCAATTGTACGTACAACAGGAAAATCTGAACCAATTGCCAAGAGCCATCCAAAACTTATGTCCTTAGAGCTTTTTAATCCTGCCGTTGACGATATGGACAGTGACTCCAGTGGAGTCTCTTCTCCAGATTCAGTCGACAGCGTGATCAGCGTAGTACCCGAAGAATTACGCAAGGTCGCCATGGAGAAAGGTGAGTTCGAGATAGTATTATTATTTCAATTTGTTGTTAAGGCGTACTTTTCGGAGCAGTCATTGAGTCTATAAATTTATTTTGACTCAATCTCAAGCCCATAAAAAATCTTAAAGCCATTATTTAAGATAACAATTAAATTGTGGTATGTCTTGTTGCAGATTTATCTAGCTCGGAATTAGAAGTAAAGAAGGATGAGGCAGCTCCTGATAAAATTATCACCAATATCTCAAACAATCTCGTGGATGCTGTAGCTGAAGTTGCACAATCGCTAGATGAAACATGTGAAACGATCATTCAATCTAGCCCTAGATCTAGACGAAAGCATTTGGAAAAAGTAGAGAGTTCTGATACGATGGCCATAGTACAAGGCGCTTCAAGTAGTAGCAGCAGTAGTAATTGGAGTTTAAATAAACTTTCACCAGGAGACTTAAGAATTTTAGAAGATAAATCACGATCACAGTCACATACAAGTTCAAGTGGAAGTTCTTCTAGCTTAGAAAGGCTTTCACCGGGCAGACGGTCAAAAGATCGGTCTCCAAAGCTAGGAAGTACAAGTAATTCAACGTGGAGCTTAAACAGGCTTTCACCTAACAGACCAGAAGGCCGTTCACTTGACGAGAATTACACAAAGAATAATCGAAGTCCAACACGATTGCCCTACGATTCAATATCAATATCTAGCACAGACTCTGACAAGTCGATTTCTAAATCTGAAAGTTTTAACAGAATCCAAGCTAATGAACCTTTAGTTACTTGTAAATCTGATATGATTGCAAAGGATGAAGATTGGGTGGACCAAGACCGCAGCCAACACTTGACAGAGTTTGCTGAAAAACTAAGTGAAAAACTGTTACAGGAAATTGATCAATATTCAAAACGAATAAATGAAGAAGACTTTGATCTTCCGAGCAGTAGCAGCAGCGAAAAAAGTATATCTTTAAGGTTAAAACGGGAAGAGGAGGACAGGATAACTCAAAAGATATTAGACGAGTTGTCGGATAGTTTACAGCATCTCGAAGACCCGGGCTTAAACAAAACTGGGAATGAAATTCATAGTACAGGAAGAATAGGAGACAAAACGAAACATGTCACGTGTTTACAAGATACACAAGAAGTTGATATTAATAAATTATTCCCTAAATGTTCAACCAAAACTAAAAGCAAGAAGAGATCTAAAGACGTGGACCCAATTATAAACAAATACAGAGAACTCAAGAAAACTATGAAGGTGACCAGTGATGAAGATATATTTTTAAATAATTGTGCCAATATTCAATACAATGTAAAACCCACAACAGATGACAAACTCCCGGAAACGATAGATTTCAAAAATCCAGACGACGATAGTGCTATTTCTTCCAGCAATGGAAATCCAGAGATAACAATTGACTCTGGGGCTTATGATACGAGTCAGTCTTTAGAAACTGGATACTCATTGGAGTCTGAAATCAGTGTGGACTCTCTGTGTACTAGTACAGATAAAAGATCTTCATTGAAAGTGGGACAGTCAACAGACTCTAGCGATTTGGACAAAATGGAAATAAGTCCTGAATCAATAACGTCCCGTTCAAGCACAAGCACAGCGCCATTAAAATCTGGTTTCTCGATCGAATCTAGTGATACTTCCGCCGGATGTGACTGGAGTCGCAGAGACAAGACGGGAAGTACTGCCTCGTTGGGCTGTGCTAGTTTAGCATCGCTGCCTTCCTGTAGTGAATGCTATAAGGAGAGAAAGTTTTTGGAAATGAGAAGCTCGTCAGAAGACACGGCAACAATGCCAGTAGCACCACCGCGTCTACCGCACGCCCCACTTTTGCCCTCCCTGAGCGACGGCTCTGACAGCCTCCCATCAGAAGGGGGAGCAGTAACCTATCACCGATATTACCACGTGTTTAAGAAAGGAGAGTTGGATCAATTAATTGAAAAATATGTAGAGAGTCTGCATGTAGTGTCCTCATACTACGACCAGGCGAGCTGGTGTGTCATTGCTGAAAAAGTTCAAGTGTGGACTATTTAAGTGCTACAAATGACCATTTAAAATTTTATTAAATCGTAAAAAAACTATTTAATTACCCTTAGACAATTGTGAAGAGAAGATAACGTGTGACTTTATGAACTCAAGCGTACGACTCCTGTGGATAATCGGACCTTTGCAGTGTACTCAAATGCTAAAAGCAAAGCTTTTGATTTAAATAAGACATTATTATATATAAATAATTGTTATAACTAATGTAATCGTATTTAGTCGCCCTCTCCAGAGGCTACTGAACTCTTAAGGGCCTTTGTTATTTTATGTGATTATAGGACTCGCATAAAATGAAAACTAAGAGCTTTAAATAGTGAAAAAAAAACTAATTATATTATATACTTCAGAGGCTCAAATAATATAAGCTAATGTATAGCTTATCTATCGTTCTTAACAGCAGTAGCCGTTTATACCGGTGTTCAAGACGCTATTGTTCGATTGTGCTAAATTATTCTATGACAATAATCACAATTTATTTAAATATAACATATCCATACGAATTACTATCGAAACAGTTTTCATTTAGTTTTGAACAATGGTATAAACATTTGATATCTAAAGAAAATCATATTTTCAGTATTAACACTCAGAGCTGGCCTCACTGTTATATTGTACATAATGTATCTGCATAATAACTCATATCCAAATTTAATCGATTTCAGTGTTACTACACGTTAATTCAACATTGTATTGCCACATGTATTATACGAAATAGAAGCTATGTTACTAGACTAAATAATAACAGAAGCACACTTAAGAAATAGTTGTAACAAAATATTTTTGACTACTTTTGCATAATATACTTGAAAGTACAAATACTCATAAGTGTACTTTGCATTCGATTTGTTTGATCCATTCATTTTGATACACATTTTTATGTAGGCGATTCTTTTCAAATATTAATAAGCGAAAACGAATTATGGATATGTCATAGGTACAAGGAATTCTACTAGACATAATATGCGGTGTTCTTTACATCGATATACCTACAAACTTAGTGACTTTAACAATGTATTAATTATTCTTTAAACGGGTCAATGTTCTAGAGACAAGATGTGATGTATGTTAAGAAATTTCAAGCATACCATATATGTGCTGGGGATAAATAAATCGATTATTTTCACGCTATAAGTATTTATCGATCGAACAATTTCAAGTTTATGATTCCGTTCAGGATTTCTTTTGATTTGGAAGATGCACCTCGAACAGACAGGCCTGTTTAACGTCGATAAAGTCACAGAAAACGAAGTTGACGGGCATGTTAGTCGTGAGGCTTTTATGAGAGAGGCGTATGACCTTGAAAATGGTAACAATTATACGAAATATCTTTTGAATTTCACGTTAAAAATAATGGATTTCTCTTTTCCCCAACCAAACCATACATTTTACATGCAGGCAGCTTACGAGATACTAGGCTACTTAATTAAAATACCGTAAAGTGTGTCTAGTAGAAGGCAATCTCACAACCAAACTGACAATGCATCTGCATTTAGTATTATTGCCTCTTGTTTATTTTCAATGTAAATATTGTTCTAAGGAATGCTATTAGATTAATTATATTATCAGAATCAGTGAGATTATACTTAATTTAATTAGACAAATAAGGCTGTATGTTTAATAATTACATTCTGGTATAGTTATCTGTGTCGGCGTTTATTTGTAACGCGTGGATTTTGCGCGAATTTAATTTTGTTGTGTTACCCGGACTACTATTTAAAATATTGTGAGTTTAAAGATAACATCCGTAAAGAATCTCAAGTAATCATTAAATGTTCAGCCATTTAGGTAAATACTTTTAAAAATAAGTAGCAATAAGAAAGGTTGAAAGCACAAGTTACGAATCAATTTTAAGATTGTTTTGATTTTTGTTTAAACGCTACGAGAATGTATTAAAATATTTGTCTTGTGAATTAGTCTCAATCCCGTAAATTTTCCCAGATAGGGTCGATTAGGATTAGGTAACTTTCATCGTATCAAAAGTCGATATACGGATGGCTGAACACTTAAAATATACATATTGGTATATATATTGGTTAGATACGTCATGTTTTTGGAAGTTCTTTGTATTAAAGTTTTATTTCATACTATAATAAACTATAATCGCTTATAATATGTATAACAAGAACTGCATAACTAATTAATGGTTTAGAAGCCGAAGTTACGTTACAATACCCTTCAGTAAATATTGCGCGACAGCGTGCGTAAAAAACAAAAGATAACCTTAATTAACCTTCATTTTTTATTATATTTAGAGCAGACCATACACCATCGCTTTACAACTCTTAACTTGAGCATCGTACTTCACAAGACTTATATTTTCTTATACACTTAAGCTTCAATTGTACTAATATTTTCCGTTTACTCTGTGTATTAAGAAATATAGAAATACACTTAGATTTTTATAACAATCATAAACCGTGTCGCCGAGACTTTTACACAGCTCTACTGGAAATTTGTGTGCGGCAAATCGATCTTAATACCAAATGCAGCGTAGAAGGTTGATCAATTTCATGCCTACAAATCAAAGGAAACACTCAATAGTATAATTGTGACACATCCTACATATACATTTTAGACTTAACTCATATCAACGGATCATGAATATCACTAATTATTTTTATAACATTTCTTCATACAGTTTTCATAATTGCACGTAGATAATATATTAGACGATCTTTATCTCCATGTGACCAAATCGCTCGTACGACACTCTTTCCTTACCAATCTTACTGGAGTCCCTAAGCTCCCGCGTAGAGGCATAAGGCAGATATGACCCTACACCATTCTGCTCTGTCTGTGGCCTTTCGTCTAAGCTCACTCCAAGTTAGACCCATATGTTTGGCTTCCGCTTATACCAATCTAACAATTCAAATATTTCAAAGTTATGTCAAATATTGTCATTTGAAACACGTACCTATACCAAGTTTATTAAATATCCTATAGCCTTTAAGTCTCCACAGAACATTTAGGCAAATTTAAGAATTGTTTATTCAATTTGGATTCTAAACAACCAACTTTTGAATGTCACTAAATAAGTTTACGGGTTCATTGCGCCCTCAGTTGAGAACCAACAAGTAACTATGTGGGGTTGGCATTTTATGATGTTGCGAATAAACCTGGAAGAGATCGCTTAATAGCGATAAGGCTACTCCGTTGCTCTTACATGTACCAACACCTATTAACATTATCTACTTCTACTGTTTTGTCCAAAGTGTGATATTTTTTTGAAAATTATTTTCTATCCAATGCCTTAAACGAGAAATCACTACATAGTTTGTTAATCAGATATCATTCAGTGTATTTAGAACTGTCTTCAGACCAATATCAGCCTTAAGAATTAATGTTATTCCTACTAGTAATATTGGAATGGGGATGAGATGTTTTTACAGATTGGGAATTTCTTTAATCGAGCTTGCATTGAATCGAGATTCATTTCCAACTTTGTTTATTTAATTTCTTATAAAATACGTATACGTTTTTAAGATATTTAATTGCATTCACATTGGCTTGTCTGTGATATGAATAATGTTAACGGCACGATCTTAAATATTATTTGATTATAGATCCAATATAGAATAATTAACTGTATATTTAAGATGAGAAATAGTACAATTTTTAATATATTCTAAGCAGTCTTTGTCACCCCGAGTCAGCTTTTGGCCGATTCCTTGATTACTCAACTTACAACTGTTCAAACCATTTTTTAAGTTTTTTTTTGTTAATACAAAAGTAGACCCTTGTTTATAATCAAAGGGGTTAACATGTCGAAGAACATTAACGCTCAGTTTCCATAAACTTAAGTGCGAGCTTTGCTGTCAAAGCTTCGACCCGAAAGACAACTTTTAATATGTAATCGCAATGCTGGCTAATGTAGCTCACATACTTTCATAGAAAAATGTGTTATTTTAATTTGAATCCATGTTATGCACAGTTTGAATTTTAAAAATAAAATTCCTCACAATATCTCTACAATAGAATAGTTATAACGAACTTTGGGAATATACAGTAATACAATGTAAGCTTATATATCTATATAAATATTAGGTGACGACATTCACAATAAAATGAAGACTTAAATTAATTTTGAAGTTTTATTACGACACAATGTCAGCGATGGCCGAATTGGGTTAATACATTTTAAAGTATTTTTCATTAATATGGTTGTCTGGGTGAGATCGCTGAAAGCGATTAGGCCACCACAGTTGCTCTCCTGTGTGTATTTTAATGGTAAAACTTTTTCGAGTATTGATTTTTGGTTTCTGTATACTTAATCAAGTACTTATCTTGAATTTTTTTCTTTAAATTTTATTCTACTCTTCCAAATACCTGTTTTCTACGGTAATTTGAAAAAAAGTCACTAAACACAAACTCTCTAAACGTACTAGAAATACTACTTATTTTTTAAAGTAGAAGTATTTTTAAAGTTAAAATAGATGTAGTGGGGGATTTTAAATATTAAAACACATATTTCCTTTAAACTATATAAATAAGCTTACATCTATGTTATTGAGATACAGGACTTGATTGCACAGATGACAAATCAATTGATTTATCGTCTATGTCTTCGATCATAGACAAACATGCATACGGCCTATCCATAGCCAAGCCCTTGAAGAAGCGTTTTCAATATTGCCCAAAAACTTTACAAATTTAAAAAAAAATTACACATTACAACATTATATTGTAAACAGTATTGCTCAAATACTGAGTTTTCTTTGCGAAAATTCGGATTATCGAGGCCCTACACAAAGTAAGCGGCGAGTTGCGCCATCTTGTCTTTGGGCTGCTTGTTGCGATGCCTGTTGTTGCGTTGTCTTCCGCCACGCCCCCGGGCCCCGCCCCCACGCTGCGTCACCGCGCGGTGCTTCTCTACCTGTCATTCATTTCATTTTTAACTTCGCTGATGACGTCACAGAACGTATCTTACTTTGAGAGAAAACCACAATGAAAGCACATTGTCATGTGACTCGTGCGACAACAGATAACATCGGTCCAGTCCAGTACGAGTCAGTGGAGTCAATAGGGGAACTCATTTCGAACACCTGTGGAGGTGACCCGCTTACCAGAACGGTGAACGTGGGCTCGCAGTAGAGGCAGGCGGTCATCTCGGTGAGCGCTGCGGGCAGCTTGGTCCTCTCGGGCCGGTACTCCACCGTCACCTGCTGAGCGCCGCAGTCCGTACACTGCTGGTCGCTGACGGACACGCGCGACGCGTCGTCGAACACGTTGATTATCACGTCGCAACTGACAATGTCCAATTCGTTTTAGTATCAAGGGAACACTTACATCTAAAGTACATAAAGACAAGTATATTTTTAACTGATTCAACCACTTAAACTCAAAATATATTAATTTAAGGCCTTTATTTACGCTTATATCGTATTTTTTAGATTACCACCGGGTTCGGAAGTTATCTACCCTACCAAGCCAACATAGCTAAGACATTAACGAATAAAATACAATGCCTAAAAACTAAACTGTTGAACGAGCCTAGTTCGTTAAGCCTGGATGTCTTTTGGGCCGGAAAAAAAGTTTAAGCAAATTTCCCTACGCATAGATCCCAAAAAACCAAAACACATATTTAAAAAAAAACAAAGATATTAAAATCAAAGGTTGGCAATAAGTAAATCTAGCTTTGCATAAGTACGCACCGGTTGCAGGTGAGCTTCCACCTCGGTGACGAAGGGTCCAAGACGAGGACTCCATCGCAATCGATGCAACCGGACACGCCCGTGGTGTTGACGCCGTACGAGCACGTCGGGTGCGTGCAAGAATTGCAACCGAAGCCTTTCTTCATGTCCCTGAAAAAGAGATGATCCAGTTAAAGTCAAAGCCAACTAATGTCTAATATTTTGTTCTTGAAACGAGTAAATAAAAATAGATAGAGATGTAACTTAAGCTTATCTTAGATGTCGAGGCTGTACGTAAGAGCATCTTAGATTATTTGAACTCATGTTTGTAAATATTGCTCAGCAGATCAAATAGATTTTAAGGTAGTTTGCAGATTACTGCAAATTACAAGCTGTAATTATATAACAGAGAGAAAAAAAAATATTTTCCTCCGAAACTCTTGAATAAATTTAAATCACGTCGGGCTCACCAATTTGCCTGCTTCTTATATGTTGATGAAATGAGAGGCAATTGAGTAAAGATGTGAAAAATATAATATTGCAATATTGATAATTTCATCGAAATCGGTTCAGTGGTTTAAGCGTGCATACAGCATACATACAGACATATATTAAATATCTATGTAACTGACCTGAACGGCGGATGGTTATAACAGTAGGGGCAAAGAGGGAAACTCTTGCCCTTGGAGCCCGAGGACCACGAGAGCAGCTCGAACTCGTCCAACGGGCATTTGAGTTCGCGGTAGATGCGCACGCTGCCCGTTTGGGGCAACGTGTACGTGTCGTCGCAGTGCGAGCAGTGCAGGCGAATCGGTTTGGCCTGAAAGTGTCAACTATACAGTTACATAACAATAATGACACAAGTAATAAGAACAAATATGGTGAGCTTTTCTTGTTAGGTTCTTACCTAAACTAAGTTTCACTGAAATTATTTCACTAAAATTTAATTGAATCAAATTAATCACTTGTTAATGTAATTAATTACACTGTTAGAGTTTAAGTTTCGTTATAAACGTCAGAGAATAAAATAAATATTGACTCTACAATTTACTGACAGTTCCCCATATCAAGGGCGTAGGACCAATACAACATAGAAAAGCAATTATATTTAATATATTTATATATAAAACAATATAAAAAACCGGTGGACATAGTTAACTAGGACTATACGTTAGTTAGAATTTAAAAAATCGGTTATATTAAACATTACCTGAATATATCTCATATACCGTCGGCATTTGCCACAGCGCGACAAAGCCTTGCCGCTCGTCTTCAGAGACGAGAAGCTGACTTCGAACAGCTGATCCATCGACTCCATACTCCTCACAAAATATTGGAACTTCCGTCTGAATATCTCCGTGGTGTGAGAGAGCACAGCGTGAAAGTCCGCCCGCCCAACCGCGATCAGATTCAATTGCTCCTCCACGGCGGACCGCATAGTTGACAATACCAGTTGTGGATCAATCTGAATTTCGAGCATAAATAAATAGACAATTACTTTGTTAAATGTAAAATTTGTCTAGAAACATATACAAAAAAATATACAAATCGTTAATTTCAAAATGGCTTAAAAACATATATACTGTCTATAACGCCATAAAATGCAGTCCCTTCAGTGTCGTTATATAGAGTTTACACTGTATATATCACGGAATCACGCTTGAATACGGCCGTCGAGGCGGAGCATATAAATACTGAAAAACGTCGCGAGCGACAGGCAAGTCCTAACAGGCAGTCATTACTGAGAGCTCGTGGCGAACGGACGCGTCTGTTCTAATTGGAGTTTTTAGTGTCGTTGAATAATAAGACTGAGAGGTTTTGTGATATATATAGAGGTAATCCGACATATATATATATAGCCTCCTACAGGGCTACCGCCAACCCCACTATTCTGTAGGGTTATTTTTGAAAGGCGTAGGTAGCATCAACATCACGATTGAGTCGATATAATAACCACTTATTTATTTAAAGAAACACTTCCTTGATATTTTCCACGATTTCCATTTTTCCACGCCTAAGCGCGATTGTGTCGTGCGGTTACAATGCGACCCTATTTGTAGTGCTCAAACACGTGTTTACGCAGACTATGTATTGAAATAATAAAGATGACATTTCACAGAGTAACAAACTTAAAGTATTCAACATATGTTTTTAAACACGACAATTAGATGATGTTTGAACTTCACTCTAGTTAATTTAAGGCTAATTGTTGTAGTTGCTCCGATATATACACTACCTTCTGATATCCATGCACCAAAACCACTCCCAAACTAGTTGGCACCAATCGCCGTCCGCTTCCCACGTTCACGTAATTCCGTTGGCAAATATTGTTTATGTGAACCGGGATCGATGCGTCCGTTCCGATGCCGTGCTTCTCCATTAACGTGATTAACTGGAATTTATCAAAACAATATGAGGTACTTATTTGTTAAAACACACTTAATAATTATTGATGTCCTTAACAATTATCATCACCGGACCCTACCTACCCAAAAAATTACATAATACAAGGAAAAATTTCATTTGACGATTTGCCAAAGATAAATATATTTATGTGTGTGTGTAAAAGTGTGTGAAGGTAAGAGCCCGTTGATAGGATTTTCTTAAATCCTAATTAAAAGTACACAAGTGGATTTTTTTTAAAAATTGAGGGTACTTTGTACAAGCAAAAAAATAAATACCTCAGCTTCAGTAAGATAGTCGGGCGGCGAAGTCTGGCACTCGACCAACCGGTGCTCGTGTGCTCGCAATTCCTCACCCACAGTGAGGGTAGGCACAAATTCATCTTTGCCGAACGCCTACAAATATTCATATATAAGCAATAGTACTGAATTTAAAGTACAGTGTAAACTCTACATAACGACACTGAAGGGACTTTGTATTTTATAGCGTTATAAAGATTGGTCGTTAAATGCAGAGAAGAAAAATCAGAATTAGTATACAAGCTAAACCAACCAAAGCCAATTGATTTCGACGCTTCAGAGAGTTTTTCATTTTATCTAGTGGCATTACATGGAGTTTACACTGTATATACAACTAGTAGCTTTTGCCTGTGACTTCGTCCGCGTGGTTTAAGTACAAAGAAAATTTGGAAAATCGGCAGAGTGCTAGTGAAATTTTCATACAAACTTTCATCCCCTTCAACCCTTTTTTCGTGTCCTATATATGTCCTTCAATAAAGTTTAGTCTATCTCCATAGCAAATTTCATCGAAATCGGTTCAGTACTTTAAGCGTAACATACTTTCGCGTTTATAATTAGTATGGATTACCTGCCAATGCATAATCTCAGTGTATCCCGGATCGACCAAAGTGTTGCCCGTGTAGGAGAAAGTCTCCGTGGCCACTTGGAACGTGATGACCGTAGACAAGTAGCGGCAGTCGTAAGACAACGTCGCTATGAAGTGGCGCGTCACGTAGTCGTAGATGCGCCACATGTCGCCGTCCAACTCGGAGTCAGCTGGGACATATATTACGGAGTGAGCACCTCCGAAAGGCGTAGCATCAGCATTGCCAACATCACGATTGAGTCGGTCATAATAACCACTTATTTATTTCAAGAAACACTTCACGGATATTTTCCAAGATTTTTATTTCACTGTTTGAAGAGAGGTCCTTTCCGTACAACCGCCTGAGCGCGATTGTACAATGCGTCCGTATTTAAAGTGCTCAAGCACGTGTTTACACAGACTATGTATTGAACTAATAAGGATGATATTTCACAGCTTAATAAACTTAAAGTATTCAACTCTTGCTTTTAAACTTATAAGTACAATTAAATGATGCCTGAACTTAATTATTCTAGTTAATTTAATACTAATTGTTGTAGTTGCGCCGATATATATGTCAATAATATTAGGACAGGAATTATTAGGAAATTCAACAAAATCCCATAAAAAATTAGAAGTATCAAACATAGTTTATTATTACTTTTTTTATAGAAGAGAGGGCAAACGAGCAGGAGGCACACCAGAAAGGTGAAATCACCGCCCATAGACACACCAGAAAGGTGAAATCACCGCCCATAGACACACCAGAAAGGTGAAATCACCGCCCATAGACACACCAGAAAGGTGAAATCACCGCCCATAGACACACCAGAAAGGTGAAATCACCGCCCATAGACACTCACGTGGCTGGAAGCTCGTGAGTGCGTTGCCGGCCCTTAGGCAGTGGTACGCTTTTTGTGTTCGTTTAACTATACAATTACAGTAAAGGAAAAGGTAGGTAAACAGCAGTGTTATGGCTGTAAAGCGTCTTCCAGGAAACCAGAGAAGTGGGAATCTAGAACGACTGGGGCCTTTGGGCCCAAGGATTTCGACTAGTCGAGATTTAATTTAATGAAATGTTTTTTTTATTCCTCCGCTAAGTAATATTGGCCATAAAGTAGCCATAGCTTCCTTTTTACACTAAATGAAAACATTCTATGAAACTAAAACTAACTAACTTCTTCAACAAAAACTAACAAGCCTTACTCTAGCCAGAATACTTACAAGCTGGTTTCATAGGTGTGATAGGAGGATGGTCGCCTACATCTTTCCCCTTTTTAGGTTTGTTGATACCATTCGCTATCAACGCTCGCACTTCAGCACCCCACTTGTTTGAATTCTGTTGCAGGCGGAGAGCACCACTAAAACAAGAAAAAATATTTATTAAAAAACAAAAAAAAAATCTTATACAAATCTATTATTCTTGGGCTACCATTGAATGCTGATTCAAATCTCAGCTTTGACGTTACATGTATATTTAAAAAAAACATTAAATTAATTACACTTAAAAACTTACATCAAATCAAAGTTTTCTGGATAGCTTGTCGTCTCAGTACGGGGATAAGAGATATATCCTTGGGTGTATAGACGCTCTGCCACCTGAAACACCATTTTTAATCCCATTATACCATATATTTAACTGTTTCATCTAAATATATGCAGAAATGTTTTACGATAATACTAGTCAAAGAAGGGAGTTTGTAAATAAAGATACCTGCATAGCATTGTGTGGTCCAATACCCAACCCGGCACTTGCAACTCTCATCAGCTCCACTGTGTTCAAAGCTACTGGTCGAGATTTTAATTTCTCTTTTGCTTCAATATTCACAACTCTGAAATTGTTATTAATCACATAGGGAATACATTTTTATATTTATCACCAAATGTAGATTAAATATAATAAACACGGTAAAATCATGATTTAATTTTCATCATCATAGAACTTATGCAGCTAAAATAGCTATGAAAATCACTTACAAAGCTTCCTTTGTTTCTTTAATGCTTGCCAGAAATATATTTGCTATATCCTTTTCAAAAACACGGGCTCGTTTCCACTCCAAAGGAAGTTCACGACCCTCAGTTGTGCAAGCCGTCACTCGTAAGACCCAGAATGACTCTGGTTTAAAGGTCTGTATATCATCGTGACGCTGAACACAAAATCCAAGGGTTGGAGTCTGACATGGACCATAGGAAATCAACGATGAATCCAAATCACCATAACGGCCTAAAAATTCAAACAAAAATTAACAATACAACATTTATATGAACAATATTGCATAGTTTAATACTGTAGTTTCCAGTAGATTATATAAAAATATTTGTGTTACAGATTAAATTGATTGAAGTGAATAGTAAGATCTAATTTATATCAAATTTGTACAATGTTCCAATCTATGCTCAATAAAAGTATTATTTTAAAACTCTTGATTCGAATGAAGGTCTCACAATTTGATGGATTCTCTATATAGTCAAAAATGCATATAAGATTTTAGTTAGTTTCATGTTATAGCTACATAGTAATAAGTATAAGCAAGTTTTAAAAATGAAAACAGTTATATTATATTCTGTAGATTCTAACAAATACAGTTATGTACACATAAAGAGACACACCTTGAAAATATTTTGTTTGAAACCTTGTAAATGCACAGCCAATTCTCAAATCTAGTTCCTGTCTAGCATCAACGCTGCGCGACTCATTTTCATTTGGTCTTACAAGATTAAACATTGCAGCTTTTATGTCTTTCTCAGTGATAGCAGAAAACTTTGCACGATATGTCACTGCAGGTGAATAAACATCTCCTTTCATATAGGGGCCTACACAACTCATAACCTAAAAGAAATATATTAATAAGATTGAGAAACTGTCAATGATCTTTAAATAAATAAGTATTTTGTGAGAACTTTATTGTAGTAACAGTAAGTACTAAATATTAAGAAATAAAAAATAACTGATTAGGCATTCTACAATACATTAATTTAGCTTGACATACATTTTTTTTCATTTAAGACTGTTTAATAATTGTTATATTAATTTGGGATTACCTCAAAACAAATATTTTCTCCTTCTTTATCACAATCCAACCATAATATAAGATAATCACATCCCCTGCCTTCTTGGGCTAAAAAGGCAGGCATACGGAGTCTAGGCATTGCCTCCTTTTTTTCTGTGGGACAGCTAAACAGCTCAATGGGATCAACTTTATCCCAATTATTAAATTTCCCAGTAAAATCTAAACTCATGACATGCCCACATACTGATGTCATTTTAAACTTTACCGTCTCATTTTTAAATGAACCCGTCCAATCGTGAACCGAACAGGCAGAATTAGAACCTAAAGAATTACAAAAATAATTATTTATATAAAAAAAAGCATACAATTACAATAATGCAACAAAAGTTACATATCCATTATATACCTTTATTGGTGATACACTTTCCATTGCTAAGTATATTAGCTAAACTTTGAGCTAAAGATGGCTTTTCAGCCACCATTAAGGCAGTCTTCATCCTTATTAGAGTGATTTGCTTCCCTCAAGAGAATAATATTTAGTTTATATTCATGTATCAAAATTCGAACTAAACAAATCTCACATTTGCATAAATATCAAACATATTCAGGTAAATCTCGTCCCTCACCCATACCTATTAGAATTTTTAATTATTACCTACATATAACACAGATCACAGACTAATACAGTAACAACAACTGAAAGCCGGTGTCGGGTGCACAGGGTATCCTAAAACACATATACCACTGCGATAGTTGACATTGACGTTTATGTAATCTTGTGACATCTGACATATTAATTTTCGAGTACAGTAATTCGCGACTTAATTATTCTTCGGATCAATAAATATTTTGCAAAAATCGTAGATGCGAAAAGTTTAGTTTCTAATAGGTTTGATTGGCATTAAATAATGTACTGTATTGTCTCTGATATTATCCAGTAATATTAAAGAGTGATACTTGATTCAAAATGGTACGTAGTCTTGCTTGGGTGTTGTTTTACGTAAACGTTTATTTATTTAGTTCGAACTCCGAAGTGCTACGATAAACCTCCAATAAATTGTCTTGTGTTGAATATTGTTGTAGAGTCAAACGCGCATTGAAAATATGTGCCCTGCAACCCACCTTCGTGTGATGTTACCGTCAGCAATGGAAGCCAATAATATGCCACCAACTTACATTGATATCAGTAAGAAACCTTATCGACATGTGTCATAGTATTTGTATTCTAAGTACTGATAAATTTTTGAACACAATGTAATAGGAGGATATATCGTGTACATATACGTCATAGGCACACAATTTTAAAAGTAATTGGAGAATATCTATTGTTTTTTATCCTTTCAAGTTTAAATTTGTTATATACCCATATATGTATAATCTATAAGTGTCAATCAATCCATTATCCAATACTAGCTAAGGTGACCTTTATGTATAAAGTAAACATTGCATCAAATATGCCATTGAATACATTCATAACTCACAACTACACTGTGTTTGTAATATTATTGCAAAATATTATTTATTTTTATTGCAAATTAACTTGGCTTGGAATCTGATACTAGTATACCTACTGCTTTTTATCATTATTTAGTTATATCAATTAATTGATTACTTTATTCTCTTTAGGTGGTCACAATATGGATTTACCTCCTCCTCTGCCAGACTTCTCCGCTCCACCACCATATGATGTTGCAGCAAATTCTAAGCTCCCAACATATGAAGAAGTACAGCGTGAGAAGCAAATGGAAGGAGAGGGACCACAAGTGTGTTCACATTTTTCATGTTTTAGCTTATTGTCAAAAAATATACTTATTTTGACCAATGCAATGAACATTTTTTTGACTAGTTTAATTAGAGAATTATATAAATGAAAACTATGCATATATACATTTTCCTTTAAATCTTACCTAATATTGTATGTTTAGAGATTTAGATAGTTAGTTACAATTAATTGTTTTGAGTTGAGAAACTGTGGGCCATTTTGGTTGGGGTTTTTACTATACTTTATCCAATTCACTTATTTTTTAGTTACCGACACACCCTACAATAGCAGCATTTGTGACAATGGAACCCAGGGAACCCACTGCAGAACTTGATCCAGAGAACAATTTACTCGGCACTGATATAATGTTCCTGACTTCCTTTTTTGGTAAGTATTATAATTGAGTAATACTCCCTCTGAAATATATAATAATTATTAACTCTTGTTAACATTTTCCCTATTGTATTAATGTTTACTTAATTTAACTAAGTCACACTAATATAATATTTTAGTACTCATTTCCTGTAGATGAAGCCGCCTTTCAGCTTCCGATGTTGATTAATACTGATATAAACACTGATACTAAAATGATGATTTCAGAACACATTTTCAGTTTCAGACAGACTGATTTCAGATACTGAAAAATATTAATATTTTAGGAAATATCAAGGAAATTTAGAAACAACTATATTTATATTTGTT
This sequence comes from Leptophobia aripa, assembly GCA_951799465.1. NCBI lineage: Eukaryota > Metazoa > Arthropoda > Insecta > Lepidoptera > Pieridae > Leptophobia > Leptophobia aripa. The sequence goes on along the minus strand of OX637267.1, from coordinate 1,394,067 downwards.
TAGGACTATATTTAGGTGTAATAATAATAGAATATGTGTAAAATACTTTATATAGACGCACAAATTTGTCATTCATTTGCATAATTTTCACATTTGGACCACGATATGATAACAATGTATTGAGTACTTGATACTATTTTAGATATATCGATTGGTATATCAAATTGTCGTTACATTTTCTCGATAATAATTTTATTATTTAATTACACTGTGTTGCTCAAACAGTTTGTTAATGTTAGTACATATGAGAGCAACGGGCGGCCTTATAATAAGCGATCTGTTCCACGCAACACACAAAATTTAAGACAAATAATGTTCAATGTGGAAACTTTGGATAGTTTATGGACAAAGTTATTTTTAAAACGGACCTATTGTCTCAATTTATTAAATACAGTCCCGTATTTAAAACATTATAAACCTACGCGTAACCTTTAAAAATCGATCGATGTAAGCTTGCATTTTCATAACGATCACTGACCTTTTGTACGTGATCGCTGACCACGGAAATTCGTTGGCGAGGCTGTCACGCAAACTAAATCGCGTAAGCTGTTGTAAGGCTAAGTTCGCAATTTATTAGTTAAATAATGAAAATTTTCATATTTTACCATTAGTCGTTTAGCAATATCAAGGCATTGTTAATAAACAGATCTGTCACAGTTTTGTATGACAGTGTAATATTCAGAATCAATTAATTCATAAAAGATTTCGTATGATCACTTATGATCCCGTTTGGCTTAGTAAGAAGAACAAGCCGCAAATACACAGCCCAAAACAAAACTAAGTCAAAATATCTTTATTCAGTAAGGTACATAGGACCATATTGAATCGTCTTAAATCTATTTGATTCTACGCCTGTTCGTACGCGACCAAGCCGAGAAGAAGCAGTCAACAAACCTCGGTTTGGTTGGTTTTTATCTAATGATCCCATTATAAAACTGTAATTGTTTTTCTACTCTGACTTTTACAGCCATTTTTAAATATAATCTTTAACATTACAGTGGCATTTCTATTCAACTGGATCGGATTCCTTCTGCTTATGTGTTTCTGTCACACGGTCGCGAGCCGTTACGGTGCTTTGGCCGGTTTTGGCCTGTCCCTCGCCAAGTGGACACTCATCGTTAAGCATTCCACAGAACTCGCATCCCACGAGAACTCCTGGCTCTGGTGGCTTATTATGGCATTTGGTAAGTATTGGTGAAATAATTTAACAATTTCACCGTTTTGACAGATTGAACGCATAAAAAGATTAGACATCTAGTAAATAGTAAACTCACGTATTACGAATTGCTTAGAGTACTTATTAAAAAAAAACATTAATTGTTTTTAAGTTGGAGTATCTTAAATTGGAAAAGTATCGTATTGAAACGGCTTAGTTCATTTAATTCTATCTAATACAGATAGTCTGTTAGTATAGCTATAACAGACTAGCATTCACACAAGAGTTGACACATGACAACACTCTTTAAAAAAAATGTCAACCAAGGGCCACTTACGATTCATTTTTTTCATCCGATATATTTTCATTGGAAAATATTAGAACTGCATTCTGTTATGAATATCATTTGTATTGTTAACTGATGTCGTAATTAACTTTATTATTATTAGTTAAGTCTACACATTGTATTCCTTTATCCGTTACATAAATCAACCTTATGTTACTTTAGATTTTTTTGGAAACAATACAAAACGGAGAGAATGTTACTAAGATATAATTTAAAATTATAAATAATTTTATTGCAGGTATTCTAATCTGTGTTCGCGCAATAATTCAATATCTAAACATAAAACGTGGATGGCGTCTGCTCTCCGGCACGGCTCAAGAGCGACTGCTCTTTTTCTATTAAATAAAACATATCTATCTCTCTCGCACTCACTTCTATCTCGTATAAGTGTGTATGTGTGTGAAGGATAGTTGTTAATTCGAAAGTTTTCGGACTAATATGTTGTTATGTTGGCCATCAATGAATTTGCATACATATAAAGTTTCTGAATGTAATGTCGATGTATGTAATGTATTTTTTATTAAAATTCTTGCACACAAACGGTAAAATCAATGTTATGTGTTTTTGAATATAAATTCAAAATATTCTAAGCTGTTAAACGTAGTGTTAATGGGATAAAAAAGAAGGGCGCGGTTTAAAAATATATCTATCTCTTCTCTTTCTCTTTATATAGAATCGAAGAGGATAGTTATAGTTTTAAATTTGGTCTGTTTTCTTGCAAGTACGGTCCATATTAGCGAACAGAAAAAATCAATTTAACAATGATTTAAGTTACTAATATTTATTAAAATTTCAATCTGACAGTTTAACATCGCAACATGGCTGCCGTATGTCATGTCACAGATAAGCGCGAGGCTATTAATTTAAAAAAGAAATGACACTAACATTTATTATCTATTGAACACACGCTTTGTAATGTAAGTACGCAGTTCTAATATTATTGGGAAATTGTTAATAATTTCTATGTAAATATATTATTTGTATATAGTTTTTTTTTACTCTGGTTAATTATTATTTAGTTTATTTCCAAGAAAAAATATACTTCCGATTGTATTGTCATATAATGCTTTAAATAGGATTTTCAGTGACGTTATTGATTAGTGGTAATGTGTTGGATGTGAAAATTGTTTATGGTCGGGTTTCGTTGTCTATTGTTTGTCATTATGGAAAATTATGCTATTCTATATTGGTCATTCAAAAATTATGTATTAAAGTAAACATGTGGACTTCACATAGCCTGTAATATACATTGATTTTTATTGTTGCTACAAATTTACGTCCCATGGCCTAAATGTCTTTTTCCCCGATAAATACTATATAGTCTGTGGACAAGTTTTTGAAGATTGTCAATATTAAAACCCGACTATACGAAATAGATAAATAAGAATATGATAGGATTTCATTCTTCCATAGGTGTATTGAATTATATGGAATCCAACTGACGGCACTACCATTTCTGGGAATGGGAAACTTTTTCTTATTTATCTCATGCGATGATTTAGTTAAATTGAGTATAATTATACTAGCCAATACATGATTGTTTCTAGTTTCTGAGACTTATATTTTATGAAAGGGCAAATGAACCAAATAATTGTCTAGTGACGTCCAAATATTATGAATTTAAGTGCAATATATATTTGAATATGTTTTAATATATAATTTTTAAAATAAATGAAAATTATTTTGATTTCACGTGTTTGCTGATGATGTAAACGATGCTTTTAGGTTGTCAATAGAATGTGAAGCGATAGACGAAGACTGAATCCATTCTCCCCTTAACTATAACTTCCGCAGGTTTACCGATGTATCAAAAAACTGTTATATGTCATCTGTCATTAGCGGAAAGACATGTCGTGTTGAACGATGTTGTCTGTATGTTTGTTAGAATATAAGTTTTATGAAACGAAGGGCGTCTACAGCGATGCGATAAATCAGCTTCGCGTGTTCTCTCTCGCTCGCTCCCAAGTATTTTCAGCTCGCTTCGTCTCACCTGTAATAGTACGCTGCCAGTACTGTTTGGAATGGTTCCTCTTCTACATGTATGTATGTATGTATAATGTTCAGTTGTGTATTTCGGCATTTCTAAAAAAAAAAAGAAGTCCAGTGTGTGTGTTAAAATGAGTAATTTCAATTGATTTCTAGATAAATTTAGGATTAGCACAAAACCTGTAAAAGTTATTCATGTGAAATGAATTTGTGTGAATGTAATACGAAAATGTTGCATTGCCTGATATTGTGTGTTTTTTGTGGTTGTTTGAATGCGGTTTTTATTGATTAAAACCTGTTTTTTTTAAGTGACGCCTAACGTCGCGTAAGTGTTTCCAATTTATTTGTAAACATATAATAAGCTTGTCTACCTAATGTGTGTATGTCCAAAATGTGTGATTTCTACGTACTGCATACGGAGTGTTGTCTGGACTGAAAATCTTAGCGCCTGACCAGATGAAGCGTTGTACATATACCTCGCTTATACGCTGGAAGGTATATAGCCAGACTCGTGTGAAAAACGGGTGAGCCGAGAGGCTCAAAGGCATCTAGACGGAAATGTGCTATTGTCAATGCTATTAAACGCCTCATCTGGACAGGCTCTTAGCCAAACCTATCACAGAGATGAATTTATTATAGTAATCGGTCTATAATAGCCAGGGCAATGTAACCTTTGTGTGAAAGTTTGCGAATGTATATTTTGCTGACTAATTATTTTATATAAATGCAGGTTGTACTTTGACAGGAAATAAAATTTAATTATACTTGTATGTGTTTTTTAATTATGTAACGGGCGTAAAAAGGCACGCCCATCTGTGTTTCGTTCGTTTACTCAATAATATTACATTTAAAATCTATTCCCTTCTAATATAAAGTGAAGTGATTCACCATTTAAAAACTGCTTTAATTCAAAACAATTGGAATCGAAAACAATGTGAAGCCAAATTTGTTTCTAAAACAGTTTTTATTTCCCTTATTTAATTTAAAAGTAAATACTTCAATGATAAATCAAAAATCAACGTACGTGTACGATATACATCATTTTTACCATTTTAATGTGATGAATGACATGCAATGCGCCGACTCTAAGAAAAATGGGACAAGGGCAGAGTCCATTATGGACCCCGTAAGGCTTGCATAACGCAAAAATTAGTTTACAAAAAGATGTTCTATACAGTGTACGTGTTTGGCTGATAAGTAGTAAATATTTACAATTTTATTCCGTTATAATCGAAGATGGGTATTTTATGTCCTTCGCCATAGGGGCAAGTGTGACAGTCAGGAGTCGAACAGTTGGTTAAAAGATGCACAGTACAAATATACTATACTTATAAGCACAATGTCTTGTCTCTTTATTTTATTTTTTATTGTATTTAATCTGTCCCCTAAACATCTTATGTGCTAAATACATTAACAAACAATAAACTCATAAGATCTTACAGATAATATATAAGATACAACTTATATGAGAACTTAAAACAATTCTTTATAAAGTACGCCTTATAAAGGTCAATGAAAATAACGAGACGAAATGATATACGATCAACGATACACTAATCTATTCATAATACATGTTATTTATTCATTTATAGGTGCATTGATTGGCGTGTGCCAAAATCTATTACTTTATTTGACTATCTATCGTAAAAAATGACGACATTGCCATATCACAGTAGTTTTAGTTCTAAGTAGCAAAATTGGCTAAAATATGTTTTCATTTTTGGCCCCAAGCGTAGAATAGTCACCTGATTAACTGGTTACAACTAGTTTAATAAGCTTACATCCTAAACCTAAATATTACAGATATAATTAGCTTGAAATAGCTAATTGAACATTAAATAACGTTATATAACATATAAAGGTATGGCTATGATTGAAAGTAATTATATGGAACCGTACAATAACTTAATATTAGCAAATGATAAAGAATCAATAACATTTACTTAACTTTATGGTATGAGAAGATACTGACACGATTAAATAAAGCTGTTACTTGCGTTGAAGTGGGTACTTAATATTTCGATATATATATTTGGGCCAAGTAACAATTTAATTTCTTGCAGGCCAGACATGTCCACTATACTCATATAACCACGCAAGCACATACCGCATTGCTATATCCATGGCCAAAAAACCACCCAGTAAGCTGCCAACATTCGCGCAGGGTTGACGTCCCCCCGAGCGTCCGCCATCTTGGTGCCATTTCCCGCGTAACAGTGAATATTTTCGCGCGCAAAACGTCCGTAAAATAGCAGCGTCCTTATGAAGGAAGTAATAACGTATAACTGTATTCTGTTTACAAGAAATTTGTTTTGTCGGGATAATAATTTCTACAGCATACTAGGTGAGTGGGGTTTTTTTTTTTCAATTAAACTCAAACATTTTTGCATATTGTCATTATTCATGTCTAGTATAATGTTGCTAAGTTAACGCTTACAATTTTACATACCGAGATATTGGCGCCGCGCCAAAAAGGCATTGTTCAGGCAGCCCTTAGAAATGATCGATTGTATTGGGGCTCAAATACTTATGATCTTGATTTTTTTCTGTGAATGAATCGCTATGGTATGAAGGGCATAAATTGTATTGTTGGAATCGCTACGTGTTTTTCAATATTGTGTTAATATTTATATTGAGCTACTATACACAGAACGATTTAATGTATATAAATAGGTTAACAGCTAAGCTTTGGCAACACATTACTTTAGAGTACTTTAATAGAGACCATTGCTCTATAAAGCCGTCACTCCCATAACCCAATGCGACAATACATTTCCGCGTTATTTATTTTTATTCTATGTATAGCCTTGCGTACTAAACGTATTATAGTTTCGTTAGAAAGCGCATTCAGGACCTCCTAATGCCCTTACGGAGGCCTATTAATGTTGTCAAATAGTTTTGATTTAGTAGAATTATATTTTTAGTAGTTTATAATAGACAGTTCAATTCGCCTACATTAATTATATCCTAAACATCTAATGGACCAACTCTTGTTTAAGTACATTACATAATTACGTATTTAGATAAATAAGAAATTATTATTTCTTTAAATACCTTTATTTAAATAGCAATATGAAATGATTATAAAAGCAAACAAGACATTCAATAGACGTCTTTATTCGTAAAAAATAATTCAAAATAATTGCTTCATTCTAACTAAATTAAACATCTGTCTTATTTCAGGGTAGGTACACATAGTCTGACAGAGACAAATGAATTAGTATTTAAGTTAAAAGAGAATAAGTTAGATACAGAAATAGACGTATTTGTGAACTTAGTTAAGGAGAATTCGCCTGATAGTTTTATTGATACATTTTTAAATTAGAATTAATTAAAATATTAAATTTGTTTTATTTTAAGTTATATATATTAGTTTACGATTAAGAATTTTTAGCTTTAATTAGTGAATTAATTAAGTGTGAAATATACATTGAATAAATTCCCGTTAAACGTTAAAAGTCCACAATAAATATGGTTTAGGAAAGGTTCATATCTTTTGTATTGTGTTAATTATATTAAAATAAATTTACCTACGCTTATTAAAATATTCACATTAATTTGTCATTTTTATATACTTGCAATGCTGAGCTGAGGTTAGTTTAATAATAGTCAAATTTAGAGCTAAATCTATCATAACTTTTAATTGTACCAAATGTAAGATTTATTTGAAATCGTATAAAAAAACACATGGACTAGATAGTTGGTAGTTGCGATGAATTTTAATTTAATAACTATTTTATTAATTTACCGAAAAAAACAATACGGAAGATAACGCTTGAAAGATATCAAAAGGTAGTTTATTTTCAAGTGTGTGCCTAGATTCCAAACAGAATGTCTGAAGTATACTTGAGTTGAAGTACTTTGATTTATGAACCCGACAACCGAATGACCAACATTAAGCGCCTTTTCACTATCCCTACTGATCTTTCAGTAGATTTACAGATTTTTCAACAGTTTAATGATATCACTTTCGTTTTAGTTATACTCATAATAATTTAAATCATTATACCGTAGAATAAATTGAAATAAAGTATTTACAGACATGCGTGTCTCTGTCAGACAGTCCCTGTCTCTGGTGTTAAGCGTCTGCTATCACTCAATTTAAATCTGAAATCTACCTCTTTATCTCAATTAGGAGTAAAAATAATTATTATATTTCTATATAGTCATAACACTAGGCATAAGCATACACTCGCTCATACATAGATTCCATAAAATTAGGAAGGGCTCACAAATGATGTTCCAAATTTCTCTTCTAATAAATTCAAAAACTTTATTAATCAAACATTGTTCAGCAAGTCCTATTATTATGCGAAGGACTATAAAAAGCTTTGGAAGTAAGCTTTAAATACTGAGATAAAGACATTTGTAAAACAGTGAGAACGCTTTAGAAAATTAAAGCAAAGTCGAGTTTTTTGTGGGTATATTCTCAGACTCGGATTTTGGAATTTGGAATCCTCGTAGCCTTAGATATAAGAAAATTATTGACGTACACAAGTCATTATCCTATATGGAAAAGATATAGATAGATATATATAGAGAAAATTAATCAAGTGAGTGAATGAGTGTCTATGGGCGGCGACTTCACGTTTATGGTGTGCGTGCAGGTTTAAAAAAAAGTGAGTTACAGCAGAGTCTTATGCCTCCTCTCTAATCCAAAACCTAATCGAATATTGTGTTATAAATTGATATTGTAGTCTAATTCATAAATTACATCTATTTACATAGTAGCATTTTTTTTTAATTTTCGTAGCAGTAGGTTTAACCAAAGTCACTGTGCAAACATGAAATTGTTTTATTTACATGCGTGGTCCAGTTACCACGCAAATTTAATCGATGGATTATACTTAACAACCTTTATCATTCTCCTTATTAAACCTGAAAACAAACGGTTGTACTGAGGTAGCAACAGGAAACGCATATCCCCGGCGACACTAAGGCGGGCGCCGCTGCCCTGTTTACCATCGAAATATTGTTGTCCAGTAATAATTTATGGCCAAATACTTCGACTAAGTCTTACTTTTGTATGTACGATCTAACACCACTAATATTATAAATGCGAATGTTACTCTGTATGTTACGCTTTCACGTTTAAACTACTGAACCTTTAGGGATAATTGGTTGAAATAGTTAGTTTTCAAATTTCACCATATTCTGCCGATATATATAAAATATACCGATTTTCGAAATGTCCGTTTGTATTTAAACAATGTAGTCGAAGTCGCAGGAAAAAACTACTAGTAGCTTCTAAAGTTATCGAGTAAATTCATGTGATTATATTGGAATGAAATGCTGGAGTCTTAAGTATGTAGGTACCAGTATGCTTAGCCTGACATATTTGATAAATAATAAGTTGGTATGGTTTTGAAGACCTACTTGACACTTAAATGTCTATGACACAAGTCTCATCCAGTTTATGATTTCACATAAATTTAACTAGCATACAAGTTTACAACCTTTGCACTTCGCATCACATTTTATTGTAATATCGGCTTTGACACATTTCTCTCATTATAGGTTGGTTAACACCAAGGTAAGGTTGTGTGTTTTAAAACAATGAAAACTAAGTATATTAATAATATTTTTTATTCCCAAAGTATAAAAGACATAAAAACATACAACTTTGAAGCCAACTATTGTATCCCTGTTTTGAAGGCTGTTTATTTAATAAAATATTAAAAAATATATGAGTAATACGTACGGTCTTTGCTTACGCTTCTCAATATTCTTCAATAAAATATCTAGTCGACTATTGAAGGTATATTATTCCATAATTGTAATTAATTAATTAACACTTGTCTAAACGAAAGAAGTAAATGTTTAATTATAAGAAAATGGCGACTGTATCTCAACTTCTCTCTCTCTCCTTATTTCTTCCAGGCAACCATAAAAGAAATTGGTTTAGCGAAAGCTACTACTAATATAAAACAGAAGAACATAATAATTAAATTTAACCTAACTGAACATTGACATTTTTATAATTCACGTTAACTTTAGTTATATATAATATTTGACTAAATATTAACAAATTATATATGTTTAGATTCTAGTTACACGACTTTAACTCTGCTTTAAAAGCTTTAGTTGCGTAACGTACATTCACTTAAAGACATTTATTGAACGTAGCATATTGTTTTTGTTTTCTAAAACGAATAGAGCTCTCACCAACTACTCAATTAGACATTAAACTAAATGCAATATTTATGAACAATCGATATGTTTTAAACGAACATCACTATCCATATAAACCCTATTCATTTACGTAACTCGACGTTACGAGGTCATCAAGAGATGACCAACTCATAATTACATCTTAGCGAAATTAATTAAAAAATATCTGTTAACCCTAGTCTTCTCATTATAATTTATATGTACTTAAACAATTGACTTCCCAACATATTGTAGTCGTTTGTGTAAAGTTATTTAATAACTAAGATATTAAAAGAACGAGCGAGTCACCAAAACGTCCCTATTTTAAGAATCACTGTCAATTGATTCACAACTTTCATATCGCCTTTAGGTAAAGCTACCAGCTCTTTAAGTTATTTGTCAGTGAAGCTTAGTTTACATCTTAAGTCTTAACCTATTCATATAACTTGTATTTTTTTATTGTGATGTTTCCTTAATAAAAAAGCTCTGCTTGATTATAGCAAATTAATACATTAATTTAACGTAAAATAAGTAAAACGCTTGAAGAGCGTTCTCATTAGAATGCTAGGCTAGGCTGAACTCAATTAAAAAGAGAATTATCGACTCGTGAATCGAATGAGGTCACAATGAATGAACGAATTGTGGAGGTTGGAAGGGACTCAAATAATACGTTCCATTTTTGAATAGACAGGGGTACGAAACACTTCCTGTCTCGTGTTTGACGTCACTTTTATATAACGATGACGTCCGGGGACATTGCACAATGCACACCTGTCCGCATAATAACAACTGCCCAACCACCCCCTTGTAATAGAGAATATTATTGTACAGCAATTCAATTATAATAATAGTCTGGCATGCACTTGGCTTGTGACAATGTCTTATAACGAGACAGTCAATTTTGGCAGGCCCTTGAGCTAATTTAAAGATGATAAGTCTAGTCTTGTAGTGAATATGTATTACTGACATGCTCAGTTTAAAGCTATATTTTAGACTAGAAGAGTTGAAAGCTATATGTGTTACATACACTATACACTTCTAAAGTGGTAGAATAGAAATGTTAATCGAGGCATCTCTATGTAATTATCGATTCAGGACGGCGTATGATTAGAATATTTCATGGTTCTGTAAGGTCTTATCAATCTGAAAAGGCTGAAGTAAAAGTACACATCGTAATTGGTATAGATGCGGACGTAATTCAACTTAACGACTTTAGGTAGCTCAATCTGAAATATGCATGCACATGGCCTTAAATACAATGCCAAGAAAGGCCAGGTTTTTGTTTTTGAGTCGGGGCGAAGGAGTACCTTTTGTGGAAAACTCTGTTAGGTTGCGGAGTTGATATGTGTAATTTTTATCAACGACTTTTTTTTTAAATTTACTATACCAATATAATATGTATGTATGGACATTTTGGTCTAAATTATGATTATTATTATTATTAACGCTTGCTTCATCTTTCCCGTAAATACCCTTCAAAGCATATCACCTATTCATTTTAATCGAATATTGATAAAAAAAACAATTCAAAGGCATACAATTCAAGAACATATTTAGTAAACGATTTTTAAGGTTGATGATTTATGAGTAATTCATTTGTTTTATAACGTTGTTTTTCCTAGACCGCACTTGTGTATAATAGACTAAAATAGATTAACGTTACCTCTTGAACACTATATTCTAGTTTTACTTGACCGATAACAATAGAGAAGTAAGTGTATACCATTATTTACTTTGATATTATATTGTGTTGGTTCAAAATTGTCAAGTTTGGACTCATTAATAATACAAATAACAATATTATTACTTTTCCTGCTTTCAAAGGTAAAGTTATTTAATACGTTTCTGTCGTTTTTAAATTTGAGCTTTGCAGTTTAATATGTGCTAATTAAGATTTATAATTTTACTCCGTAGTATGCCCTATTTTTGGCACAGCCGGGCTTTTGGGCTTCTATGGTAGGTTTGAATGTTATCCTTTACTAAAGAGTATAAGAGTTGTTAATGTACACTATTCTTTTAAAATAAAATTTTAATAAATTAAGTTTGATAAAAATTTCTCATAAAGGTATATTTAGCATCAAACTATAAAGCTCGAGTTATTTTTAGATACGTTATAATTGGCTGTGCTAACCATATTCTCAAGTCCAAAAGTAAGTATTTTTTTAATCTTTGTGTGCTGATTTTAGATGTAAATGAATTTTCAAAAATATATTTCAAACTTAATCACTGACGGAAATAACTTGAGTGTAATTATTAAGTTATTTATAAATTATACATAACTTTTAACATAAGCTTTTAAGCTGTGCTTAAGCTTCCACACCCTAACTCTAACGATATTGAAGTTACAGTTGACATAAAGCGCTGAGTACCGCATTGCAGGTACGCGTCAGTATAAGCCTCAAATCGATGAAAAAATGCAATATTTTCTTAATTACTCTACTAAAATATAAAGATATAGTTAAAAGACACAATTTCTATACGATTAAATGATTTCTTGACGATTCAATGGTTACATGTTGGACTGCGAGAGAGTACCTTGTTCGATTCCCGGTGACAATTATATATTGGATGTTGTTAAATACTAAAGGCCTAAAATTTCTAAAAAATCCCGTGTCTAAAATTGTGTCTCGTCTCTCTTATTTAATGTATATCAATATAAATTAAGTATTTCAATATATTTTATTTCTATATTCACCGACAGTAGTGGGCGGAATGGTAAATTAGCCAGCAATCCTTAATTACTAGTATAAAATAATTCCAGTAAATTTTCTCGTATTCTTCACAACATACAGTGATCATTTAACATTTGTTACTGGATAAAGTCTCCTTATGAGTTTGGTGATGATAACACACTTTTTTTAAGTACCTAAAATTACTTCATCTCTGTTAATTTTGAGGACAGCGAAATAATAAACCGTAAAGTTTGTTAAGTGTTAGTTTAAGTTCAAAAGTGTTTGTAAATAATCCTATTTCAAATACAGAACTTTGAATTTAAAAACAATATAATATAGCTGGCAACTATACACTCTACGATCCGTACACATAGACTTATAAACCTTTTTACTTAAATACAGATGCTGTCATATTTTACGCTTCTTATGTCATAACATCGATGAATGTTAATAAATGGATACTGTTACAAATAATTTTAAAAACCCACGACGATTTTGAAGCACAATATGTGAAGTAACGGTACATAACTTTCATTGCTATTTGCATTTTTAAATGGTAACCAGCTGAGTTGTTTCTTCTTAGACCGCAAGTTTGAAGAACCTTATGGCCTTGGCTATTAAAGGAAAGTTGAACACTGGAGTGCCTTTGATACCTTAAATCAAATAGGGGTCTTCAGGCACTTTCTCGTACACGAGTGACGCTGATACAATTCTATGTGGAAAATGATATATATATCAAAATGAGTTAATTGTAAAAGATAACGACTATCACAATATTTTATTTTCAGTTTTATGAAGTATTACAAAGTACACTTAATATTATAAATACATTTGCTCTTCAACTTGTATGAAACCATTTTGTAACTCGTAAAGAGCTCTTACAGTAGACGTGCGAGGCTTTGTCAAAGTTTATTTGAATTTACTTTTGAAATTCACGTATCTTTTTTCAGAGTTGCTGAGTCGAGAATGAGACGCGATGAATCTGTAAAGAGTATAACCAGGTATTCTTCGCGCCGGCTGAGCGAGCAACGCCCGGCGCTCACACTAGGCTTGCGGCAGAATTCACTTACAATCAGCACACTTGCTCAGCAGGCAGCTTTCTTGGCGGAAAAGGCGAGGAACGCTGAATTGTGAGTTGTAATTACCCTTATATTTTACGAGACGTGTGACTTATACGAAACCTTAATTTTATAATTAATTTAATTTCGCACCTTCGTATAAATTAGTCATAAGAAATAATTGAATTAAACGATGTTAAAATTAATCAAAGACATTGTAATAAGAACTTTTAAGCTCTATATAAAGTTCAAAATATATCTACACTGTTTAAGTAAAGTATGTGAATCGAGAATTTTATTAGCTCTACCGACCTATTAAGGACGGTATGTTTAATATAACTTTGGTACGTATCTTTTTCAAACACGTTTGCAAAACATTATATTTTAGCAACGATTACAAACTGTATCGAGAAAAATTTCTCTGTTAACATGAATTGGTATATACTTGTAAAATTTATAAATATGCTGAATGGAAAATTGTGGATTAAGTATTACGAATGTTTGTTTAGCTGCACAAGGACGTTGATAAGCTATGGAAAAGGCTTACAGAATACGGTATGCACCGCGCTCCGCTTAGCTTGCATCTTAGACCATGTATGAACTGTTATTGGCAAATACTAAGCCCTATTTAGACTGGCTAAATGCTTATTTCGTATAACATCATCTAGCTTTTATGTTTACGGTTAAAACATTTCATTCTTAAAAATGCTGATTTAGTCAAATACTTCACATACTTCCAGTGGTACTACCACGCTCGTTCTATTGTTTGTAGCGACGTAGAACCTTCTTAAGCCTTTAATGCATCTTCCTATTTCATATCCAATTTATAGGCATTTGACTTCTATCTTTCGGTTGTATAACTAAGGCTGTTAATCAAAAACAGGATTTATTATTGCGTGTACGTTCTGTTATTTATCACTTTCATTTTGGTACTATTTTTCAGTGGGGATCCTAATCAACAAGCGAATCCTAGTTCTTGGTTGAAACTAGTAAGTACATTTTATATAACCGAACCTTACACATGAATACCTTACACCTCTTAGTAAAAACATGTTAATTTGTAAGGTTACAAGGCTATTGCTAAGTGATGTCTTCCAGTCAACCTACCATATTTTAGTGTTTAAACAAAATACTGGCTAACAGGTGTGACCAAAAAAATAACGAATTTCAACTTTATTCTACTTTATTGAATGACTTATAATAAGACAGTAAAAATCGAATATCTGTACATTAAATATTTTTCCATAAACGAACCAAAAAAAACAATTTTTGGAATTCTTGTCTGTCTGTCTGTCTGGTACGTTATAACTTCAAAACTTATGAACGAATTTGAACGCGGTTGAACACAGTTGGATTACATATAATTAGGAGCGTTGTCAAAACTTTGTTCCGTCAAAGTCGGTTGAGGGAAAAAGAAGTTATAGTTAATTGAAATTTTACTTCAACCACTGCTTCAAAACTTTTAAACTCTTATATTGATTGATTAGTAATATATTATATATTGTTAAATATGTTCTAATATAAGTTAATCTTAATATATATAACTTATGAAAGGTAACAAAAATAACAAATAACGCAGTGCGCGCGGGCGCGGTTGAAGTGTTGAACAATGAGCTCGGTAGATGGCGTTAAATTTTAATTTAAGCAATATTAATGTTTTCCCACTACAGTTTAGGTTCGCGAAAACATGGGAGCTGTTCGTACTCCTACTGGGCCTTATATTCGCCTCTCTCAATGGGCTAATGGTGCCGGTTGGGGTGATAGTGTATGGCGAATTTACGTCACTCCTGATCGACCGAACTGTTATGACTGGGACGTCTACTCCGGTTCTTGCCATCGCATGGTTTGGTGGCGGAAAGTCACTGTAAGTAACTATCCTCTAAGTATTTGCATGTAATTAAAAATAGATTAAGCGACTTTCAATAAATTCAAAAACTGTTATAAATAAACATTGTAGAGCAATTATTAAAGTAGTTTCACACTATATAAACGACTTAAAAGCTTGAGAATGTATCACCTTAAATACTGAGATATGGATATTTGGACACGGCAATTGGACGTACGCGAGTGATCGCTGATAAGTTTCTACGAGGAAAATATATAAAAAAATATTTTACTTGAGACCCCGACAAAACATAGCTCAGCTATGATACTTTGATAACACGTTTAGTATGTTGGCTATGTGGATCAGGAATAGACCTAATAATGAGAATTAAAAAAGAAAATCCCAATTTGTTTCTATAAATCTACTATATACATCGAACAATACACCGCATTCTAAGCGAGTTTGTTTGATTAAACTTTCTCGAACATCAATATTGATTTCAGGACGAATGCCTCGAGCGAAGAGAATCGCCAAGCGTTAATTGAAGATTCCGCTGCGTTTGGCCTCGGTTGCTTCGTCTTTTCCGTCATTCAGTTTATGTTTGGTGTACTTAGCGTGGACCTCTTTAATTATACCGCGCTTAAACAGGTATTCCTAACGAAAAAGCTTTGCTTTCAACCAATCACAATGTCTCATAAAAACACACCCACCAATTACGTGATATTTTTGAGATTATCTGAATTCCATATGTTTGTTACAATATTAATCCGAAATTGAACATCAAATATCATGTGAACGAAATTAAATCAGTCAATTTTTTCGATATATTGATTTATAAACTTTATGTGGCATGTTTATTGCCTTTTTTTTATAACCGACGAGAAAATGGTTTACGCATTATATGCGGGACTCAACTCTCACTAACCAGGAAATCTCTGTTACTCAGAGGACCGGTGAGTCATACCCGCCAAAACACTCCTCGGGTGTAAGTAACCCACGATTGCATATGGAGACTACTGGGATCGCGTTTGCATTCTACCAGAGAATGTTTATTGCCTGGCTTGTCTGTTTGTTTCTGGGCCTAATCAGATTTTTTATTAACGATACGCTCATACATCAGTAGGTAGGACAGCCGTAATTTGAACTTCAGCGTACAATTCGCCATTAAAAACACCTTAACTTAAAAACTGTCTTGCAAGTTAAGTTATTAAGTTTTATTTTTAAAAAATGGTTTTTTTACCCGTGTAATAATTGTGTTACAGATTAATAGATTAAAGGAACGCTTTCTAAAAGCGATCATACGACAGGACATCACTTGGTATGATTTGAACCAGACAATGAATTTCGCAACTAAAGTATCCGAGTAAGTTATTTTTATCGAACGTAATTTAATAATTTTAACACTTTCGTAATTTATAAGAATATATCATTCTTTAGCAGATATAATATACAAGATTTATTACATTTTTTATCGACAATTCGCGTACCTTATTACCAATCGTGGTCAGCGAAAGTCTTTACATAGATTTTTTTGTACTTTTCACTCTCTCTCTCTCTTTCTATAAGATGGATCGTCATTGTATCACTGTCTGTTTAAAACTATTATCCTAGCCAGGGTTGTTAGATTAATAAATCTTTCATACATGTATGAATCGTCAGTAAAAATTAGACTCTACCCTGCCAGTTGCCAAATCAAGGGCGTAGGACTAGAATTGGTAAGAAACTCACCGCCGCTCCCTTAAATCACCAAGTATGCTCTAGAGGTTATAAAAGCAGCATTATATCATGCTCCAGCGAATGCATAACAAATATGTCGTCATGTTACAAAAAAAAACTTATTTTAATATTATTCAGTGACGTGGAGAAATATCGGGAGGGTATTAGCGAGAAGGTGCCGATGCTGGTGTACCTCGTGATGTCATTTGTCACCGCTGTCATTATTTCCTTCGCGTATGGCTGGGAGTTGACACTTGTCATTCTGTCATGCGCACCTGTCATTATTGCTACTACTGCTGTCGTTGCCAAGGTAAAAATTATCGATTAATAATAAGAAAACTTCTTTCTTGTGAAAATCTCGAAAACACGTCTTGAGGCTGTACAGTATTTGCCCAGTTATTCAGGGAAACGCGTCGTATAATTTAAATATGTCATTGTCTTTGGCTTAGACTTTAATACCGCTACGCCACAGAGTGATAAACGGATTTTAGATATATATGGATCTGTGGAGGTAGAACGGTATGCACTATCGAAAAGAGAGGTACTTCGACCAGTACAACCAGTGCTTGATGATGGATCGAAGTATTGATGAAAGTTGCAGATCATAGATGTCGCTAAGTCGATTTCAAAAATCTACATTTCTATTTGTGAACCAAAGATATAGGGTATATACCGGGAACGGTTTTAAACAATAAGGTTGCTTTTACTTTCATGGTTTTCGTAATTAAGTGTTATTGCTTTAAAAATATTGACAACTTTTTAGATACAATCGTCGTTGACCACACAAGAGCTTAAAGCTTACAGTGTGGCCGGTGTTATAGCGGAAGAAGTGCTTTCATCAATTCGTACGGTCATCGCGTTTGGTGGAGAGGAGAAAGAGATTAGCAGGTTTGACATAGATACTTTGTTGTTATAAATAAAACTATGAAAATTAACTGTTATACATTCATCCCCTATTTCAATCATCTTTCTATAGAATTGCTATCTCACAAGTTAATATAAAGATTTTTTAATTGACTCAAAATTACCGATTGACCCAGGGTAGCAAGCTCCTTGGTAGGCCGAGCCATAAATATTAGCCAATAATCTCATTATTTTGATGATGAAAACATCAATTCTTTCCAAAACCAAAAGGTTAAGGCTCCAGCTTAGCCTTGATCCAAAGTGTACTGGTACCAAAAAAAAATCAACCAAGTTTAGTATCTTGCTCGCTTCTTCTCAGCTTTGTCGCGTGGAGGCGTAGAGTCATTTAGATTTAAGAAGTTTTTAAAAATGTTCCTGAATACCTTACTGGGTAAAGTGATTTTGACTTTGACTCTCTTACTCTTACTTTCACTTGATTGATGTATCACTATGCTCCATTTTTAGGTATTCACAAAGATTGGAACCAGCGAAGAAAATGGGCATACGAAAGGGCATATTCTCTGGTATCGGCAGCGGTGTGATGTGGTTCATTATATACGCTACGTACGCGCTCTCTTTTTGGTACGGAGTCGGTTTGATATTGGAGAGTAGACATGAAGAGAATCCAGTGTATACACCAGCTGTGTTAATGATTGTAAGTCAAATATATTTATAACAAAAATATAGTTCCCTCGCAAATTTCTCTGAGCTATAAATTTCTCAAAAATCATTAATGATATATTCCAATAATTATTTATTTATTTATCCGGGTTAAACACGTTTTTGCCTGTTTGGAAGGTAAGGCTATGGTGATACATCACGCCTGGGGTGGTGTTACAATTTCACCAAAATTGGTTTAGTGATTTACAATGTATTTAATTTAAATAACATTTTTCTCTGATATAAGTTGACTAATGCATCATGTTAAAAAAAACATTTTATAGATATTCTTCAGCGTACTCCAAGGTGCTCAGAATGTTGGTCTGACCGCTCCGCATCTAGAAGCGATGACCAACGCCCGTGCATCAGCCGGTTCGATCTTTGCTGTACTGGATCGGAAGCCGGCCATTGACAGCCTGTCGACTGAAGGCACCAGACCGGAGCTGAGCGGTGATTTGGAGCTGAAGGATGTCTTTTTCAAATATCCGGCGCGGGCGGATGTACAGGTATGGATGTAAAAAAACGCACGTTTTTTTTTTAAAATATTTTTTTTGTGAATACCATTAAATTGAATTGCAATTTATCAAATGTTTACGCTGTAATAAATAGAGACAAAAAACGACAAAAATATTCATACTTATCAGGTTCTGAACGGTTTGAATCTAAAAATTAACCGCAACGAAACAGTGGCGCTGGTCGGCTCCAGTGGTAGTGGTAAATCGACAGTTTTGCAACTGCTTCAGCGTATGTATGACCCGGATTCGGGTTCCGTGACCGCGACGGGACACGACCTGAGGAACATCAACGTGAGGCATTACCGCAACCACATCGCCGTGGTGGGGCAGGAGCCGGTGTTGTTCGCTGGTTCAATCAAAGAAAACATACGGTAAGATAAATTAATCATATCTCGTTTTGTTTAGCGTTTTTTTCGAAGATGCGTCGCTGCTTATACAGTACTAAGTATTTTTTTTTCTTTCTTCGTTCGAAGTTGCGTTGTTTCGGGTTTGAGTCTTTAATTTTTTTGTAATTGGCCTATTAATTGCGACAGGGAAATTTATTTTACGTTAAAAGAAAAGCTGTCTAACGAATATTGGACCAAATTTTTGTGAAAGCCGACTAGCGATTGATTTAATTAATTGTTTTAATTGTTGTATCTAAATCAGTTAGGGGTGATTTTTTTTAATGTTTAAAAAACGGTTTAACTATTAAATATTCTTTACAAACATCTTAGGGAAGTCGTTGAGTAATAAAAGTACTCGTGTTGGAATAGTTTGAGTGTAAGTTGAATGTTCATAGTAAGTTTGTTATGGCTATTGTTTTAATATATTTATACACATATTATTATTATATTTTTACATAAATGTATTTGTTTTTTTATTCGGTTTATGGGTCCACATTAGTTAACAACTCGAGATTACATATAATTTACGAATATTAAAAAAAAACATAATAAACAATACAAAACTTACACGATTTTTGTACAAATCTGGAGAGCATGCTCCAGAACATGTCAAAGAAAAGTTACATACAGATGTTCTATTGTTTTTAGAATGAGCAATCCGTCTTGTACGGACCAAGAAATTATTATAGCCGCGAAGCAAGCGTATTGCCACAGTTTCATCAAGAATTTACCTGATGTGAGTATATGTTTAATACAATGGGTTTATATAACATGGCATATTAAATATCTTATGGTAACCATGGTTACAGAAATCGGATAAAAGTTCCCGATTTATGAGGACGACTGTTGTTATGATATCGTGTTTTGCCTCTAAGATGCGATTGCTTATTGATTTCATTAATTCTCATTTATTGTTCATTCTTTTCTTGGTCCGTTAAGTCTATTTAATATTCGAATTAATCCAAAACAACAAACATTTTTTTTTAATTATTTGGTGGACGACATAAAATATATAATTTATTCAAGTAATTTTGTACTCTCGATTACAAAATCATATGTCCATAGTCCATAGAGGATACCCTTTTTTCTCTATATCTCTTCAGAAAGGATTATCTTTTTAAAAAATTATGTAACTAACATAACTATTATATTTTTAATATTATTAGTTACCTAAAAGTTAGGTACATAAATTAAGTTTTAAAATAAATAATAAATAACAGAAATCTTGAATTAGAAGAAGAGCTTAGGACCCTCGGCGATCCCTTACAGGAGATTAAATAGGAATTTTGATTTATGGTTTTTAGGGTTATGACACTATGATTGGAGAACGCGGTGCTCAATTATCCGGTGGTCAAAAGCAACGTATAGCTATAGCTAGAGCTTTAGTGAGAAAGCCCAAAATATTAATTTTGGACGAGGCGACATCCGCTTTAGATTCTCACAGCGAGGCCAAAGTACAGAGGGCTCTGGATTCAGCAGCCCATGGAAGAACCACCATCATGGTGAGCCACAGGTATACTTACAAATAATTAGGTAAATTTATGCGAAATAACTAATAAAGTTTTAATCGTCATTTAATAATTAAAACAACTTAAAATGGTTAATGGTCTTGTTTTAAAGGTTATCGAACAAATATATATGCGTAAGCAGATTGTTTTCAAATAGATTTGAACGAACGGGATTTATTTATTTACAAATGTATTGCGTTTAACAATACAGGTTAAACTCTATATAACGACACTGAAAGATGATAGAGTATGGTCATTAAATGGAGAGAAGAAAAATGATTGTATGGAATACCAGCTAAACCAACCAAAGCCTTTGACGCTTTAGAGATTATGTCGTTATATTGAGTAATGTTACATGAAATTTACGCTGTTTTTATTTAAAAAAAAACTGGTACCCGATTTCGCCAACACAACAACAATACACAGCATCTGTGCCATAATTAAAACTATAAATTGTATATGAAATATTTTTTTTAAGTTAAAAGTTTTTAAAATATTTAGCCAAGATATAGCCAATAGCCGGACACAATCTTACGACATTTAATATTAAAACTCTATTCAGATTAGCGACTGTATTGAACGCAAATCGTATAGTTTTCATTGAAAAGGGTGAAGTGGTCGAAGAAGGTACACACGAGGAACTTCTAGAACTAAAAGGGCGTTATTATCAACTGGTACTCCAGAACGAACCAAGTATAGCACCCACAAACGAGGGTGGTACGCAAAAACGTAAGTGTATTTTAGGAAAACTGCCATCTACCTTACTAATAACGCACCACCAGCTTCCTAGTGATCCAGAAGTTTGAAATACCATCCCTTAAGCACTGGTATGTTTGCAACCTTGGGACAAAGATTTGATAGCTGCCAACCAGTCTCCGACTCCATTCCCTCTGTCCATTCCCTACAGGAACAGGTGACATTCCACCGATGGCACAAATGTCTTTCTCCAGGTTTTCGTAGAACTAACATATGCCTAATTTGCAGCAGCTAACTTTGATCCCACCACAGATGCCAAGTTTCGTAGGGCGAAACTGCAGAAGTTGGAATCGGTCGATTCAATCAAGAGCTCGTCGGCGGATGAGGACGACACCATGTCGGAGGATAGTGTTTGTCCGGATGAGGAGAAAGTGGGGGAGTTTGAACCCACCACATGGCAGATACTGAAGTTGTGCGAACCGGAGAAATGGTTTATGGCTGTTGGTATTGGTGCTGCTATTGCTGTTGGGTCTTCGTTTCCCTGCTTCGCCGTGCTGTTTGGTGAAACGTATGGTGTACGTATATATTACATGTAGAATTACAAGGAACAGTTTATTTATCCAGGCACCAGATTGAAACCAGTTTTTTTATATATTTAAAAAAATTAAAGTTTTATTGACTTTAAACATTAGCTGACTTTACTTTATGTTGTCAGGCTAAAGATTTTTCAAAATCATTTTGAAAAATCCTACAAATACTTATTATTTTACTATTGGTGGGTTGCATGGAAGAGATCGCGAATTGGCGATAAGGCCGCCCGTTGTTCTTATATGTATTAACATCGTCTACTTCTACATTTTAAGTGCAATAAAGTGCGAATAAATTAACTCCTAACATATATGTATATTACAAAATATACAGAACTTAAGTAACTTAGCCTTATCGCCCTCAGCGATGTCTTCCAGTCACACTTAAATCACACAATTTTCTCTTCAGTGTTCCGTTACATATAGATGTGTTTTTAGTTGCTGGAGAGCAAAGACGAGAATTACGTTCGCTCAGGGACGAATTTGATCGCGATATTGTTTTTACTGGTTGGCGTCTACACGGGTATCGGTATATTCTTCCAAATATTCATCTTCAATCTAACTGGCGTTAGACTCACAGAGAGACTGAGGTAGCTTTTTTTTATATTGTGTATAATTACCCATATTATAGACTATATTATTAAGATTAACACAGGATTATAACGTTGACGTCTAGGTTTTTTATATATTTGAATTTTGCCTTAAACTCAAATCAACTACTGGGCTAATACGTATTTTATACTCATTTAAAAAACATTTTTTTTTAAATTCTACAATTCAAATGTTTGTCCCTATCCCTATCCCTCTCATTCGCAGCATGAATGCTATTTACAGAAAGAGACAAATGACTCTTGTTAGAATAAGACTAAGTTACAATTTTTGTATAGAATCGGTGCGTTCAGAGCGATGTTGCGTCAAGAGATGGGTTGGTTCGATAATCCTGTGAATGGGATTGGGGCACTCTGTGGACGCCTTGCAGCTGACGCTGCAGCTGTTCAAGGGGTATGCTATATTTATGATCAAATTTGACAAAATGGTAGACAATTATTTTTTCAATCTTCAGTAAATCTAATCTATATGGTACCATTCATAAATTGAGTTAATCTTGGGTTCCACTCCTCGTTAAGACTATAATATATTGTGGGTTGTCTGGAAGAGATCGCTTATTAGCGATAAGGCCGCCGGTTGCTCTTATAGGTACTAACATCTGTTAACGTCATTTGCTTCTAGTGTTTAAGTGCAATAAAGTGTAAAATAAATAAATATATATATATGTATTAAGCTATAATTAAAATGCAGGCAACGGGCACCCGTATCGGCGCTCTAATGCAAGCATCTGCGACAATTTTCATCGGAATCAGTCTCTCCATGTACTACACATGGCAGATGACCCTGGTCTCCCTGGTCTCAGTGCCAATGGTCATCTTGGCTGTTGTCCTGGAGAGTAGAGTTTTGGCTGAGGGCATAGCGACGGTACGAGAGGCATCCAACAGAGCAAATACAATCGCTACTGAGGCTATAACGAACATACGGACTGTGTCCGCTTTTTGTATGTATATTATTGTGCCATTTTTCATCCGTGTTCAGACATACATTGTGTTTTCTAAGTAAATTTGAAGCGATAGCAAATTTGTTGGCTTCACGGGTGTTTTTTTAAAAATATAATACGTAATTATATGGTTTATGAGTTTTGTGAGCACTGTTAAATGCTATAGAGCGTTGAACGAAAGATCCCAGACGTAAACGAACCTACGATAAACTCCGGTGCCCATCCTTTCCCCTCCCCCGTCCTCTTCCCCTACCCCCCTTTTCCCAATTTTCCTTTAAAGGCTGGCAACGCACTCGCGAGCTACCAGCCTCGTGAGTGTCTATCGGCGGCGACTTTACCTGTATGGTGGACCTCCTGCTCGTGTGCCCCCTCTTTTATAAAAAAAAATATTATTATAGCATTAACCTTAAACTCACATAAAATACTCGTTTCTCACTTGAAATACTTCATTTCGGTCATATTGTTGTTATATATATTTATTCTATGTTTTAACCCTATTTTGGCTTCGTTTTTATCTTATCATTAATACGTATACTATGTTATTGGGCTGTATGGGTGTAAGAAATAAAATAAAAAAAACGAAGAGATTCCCAGCATACATCCCCTTACAAACAAGTGCAAAACAAATAAGATAGAAAGAGATAGATTATATTTTGTTGGTTCCGCCGTCGCTTCGTGTAAATAACCGGTGATGTTTACGTCTGTGATCTCCTTTCTTTAAATGTACTTTATAGTATATAACACAACTTATATATAAAGAAATATATAATAAAAATGGTAAATATCTAGGTGGCGAAGAAGGCGTACTAAATCGTTACAAAGAAGCCGGTGCAAGTGCGAATCAAGCAGCGCGTAGTAGTATGCGCTGGCGGGGCATGGTCTTTTCGTTCGGGCAGACGGCACCCGTTGCTGGGTATGCCCTGTCCCTATGGTATGGAGGAGTTCTCGTCGCCAATAAGGAAGTGCCTTATAAGGATGTTATCAAGTAAGTGATTAAAATGTTGTGCGAAGACATTTTTTATGATAATCCGGTCATATTTGTCTATTTGTTTATGTAAACGTGTTTTCTCTCTTTCTATGCCGTTTTTTTGTTCATTGATTGAGCTTTCTTTAAATAAGGCTCTTCGGCCATTTTTGACGTACGTTTGTTGTTACGACTCTAAAAAAACACTTATAATAATATCTTTTAATTCCGTAGTAAAGCTTTCCAGTAACTTTTTATTGATCATCGACAATCAACATCTCAGTTGTGTTTCCTTTATCATTGTTTCATCATAGGTGATCATCATGTTAATCTTGATGTAGAGAGCCCTCTTGTGGATTTTATGTGTTTTTCTGTAGAGTATCAGAAGCGCTTGTGTTCGGTGCGTGGATGATGGGTCAGGCGTTAGCGTTTGCGCCGAATTTCGGTGCAGCAGTGTGCGCGGCCGGCAGAGTTATGACCCTCATTGAGAGGCGGCCTTTAGTTGAAAGCACGCATGCGCCCTCTGTACAGGAAAATTATGTAAGTTGCTTTCAAAAGGATATTTTTTTTTAAATTGATTAATCTTTATCTGTAAATCAACCCGATTTACGTGTCTCATCTTTTTAATTTCAAATTTAATTAAATGCATTATTAATTATAAGTAATTAAATATGATTGTTTTTTTCTTAAAGTTTGCCTCAATTTTGCTTAAATTTTTTGATTTCTTAAGTCATACTTTGAACGTTTTGGGTGCTTTGCACAATTCCTGATCAGCAACAGACTGCACTTCGCTGCTGCAATAAACAACATCTATCTCTGGTTAACTGTAGACAGCTCTTATCAAAATTAACTTAACAAATACAGTTTTAATAACATTTTTATTAACAACGATGTACCATATTACGTCCGGGGTTCGATGCCCTGTAAAAAATGTGTGCGTATGTTTGGCTGTGTGTGTATTAAATGTATATATGAGTGGAATAGGATGTGTGTTAGTAAAGTGTGTGTCAAAAATTTCACCAACAGGTAGCCAAGGGTAAAATCCAATACAAGAATATAAAATTCCGTTATCCCACTCGTCGGGAGGTTGAAGTGTTGCGTGGTCTATCATTGGTGATACCTAGTGGGAAAAGGGTGGCTTTGGTTGGTCCCAGTGGCTGCGGAAAATCCACTCTAATGCAGTTACTCCAAAGGTTATACGACCCCGACGACGGGACTGTTGTGAGTAATTCACCAAAGGACTTAACTATAAGGTCTAAGTATTTGATTGTTTTAAAGAGGATCTATCGATATTTGCCGGCTCTTCTCTGGCTGCCTTTCAACCCGTGGTAATGTAAAATGACGATTCAAACGTTTCTCTATATATTTTGAGATTTCGTTTAAGCGATGCCTTGCTTACTACGCAGACAAGCCTTGGAAGACCGGTATATCTTTGACTAAATTGTTAATTTGGTTAATTAACTTTAAAAAAAAGCCTTTAGAAGGTTCTTTTGTCGATTTAATAAACGGAAATAATGCATAGAAATTATTTTTTAACGGTTAACTAACGTAAATTCCAGTTTCTAGACGACTACAGCATCGTTAGCGACATGCGAATGTCAACCTTACGCGGTAACCTCGGCATTGTGTCGCAAGAGCCGGTGTTATTTGACCGAACCATCGCGGAAAACATCGCGTATGGGGACAACACTAGAACGGTTCCCATAGAAGAAATCGTCGCTGCAGCCAAAGCGGCCAATGTTCATACATTTATCGCGGCCTTGCCGACTGTGAGTATTGACATTTGACATTAGCGGCACCTGTGACGTCACAAACATGACATCCATACTGTCATACCAGTGTAGTTAAAATTAATACAGCTTTGATGATGATAATCAGCCCGTATATATTTAATATATTGTTTTTTTAAGAGGATTACGGGTATACTCTATGAGCATACGTTTTTATAACAAAGTCCCAGCACTTTAAACAAATTGACTTCCGACAAATTTAAAACGCGCGTAAATGGTATTTTGGTTGAAAGGGCATACTATACCGTAAACGAATATTTAGAGGACAAAGATCAATTTAATGTGTCGGCAATTGGCTCAGCATCGGGACAGTTCAATTCTTGAGTAGCCTTACAGTGCTTTGTTATTGTAATTGTCAGTAGCACAATTTTGTATTAATTGTTTATTTTAACGTGCAGCTATCGAGTTTCTTGCCGGTTCTTCTCGGTAGATGACTGCCTTCCGAGCCGGTGGTAGTGTAAAAATTTACGATTCAATAGTGTCTTTATAAAGACCTACTTGAATAAAGATATTTTGAGTTTGAGTTTGACTCTCTCTTCTCTCAACTTTAAGGCACTGTGAATAATTAATCTTAAATTAATTTGTAAAAATATTTTACTTACGATATAATATAGAATACAAATAAGTAAAATATATGCTGAGAACGCTTTTTTGTTTTCTTTTTATCGTCGTCTGGATGGGATATTAAGAAAACACAATGTAACTTTATATTATATAATAGGTAATTTAAGTCTAGCTAATATAAATATGTAACTTATCTTTAATCTAAAATAACAAAGATAACTAACTAAGCACAGACCATCATAATGTCTTTATATATTCAGGCTTACGAAACACGAATCGGCGCTCGCGCATCGCAATTGTCCGGTGGACAGAAACAACGGATCGCCATTGCTCGTGCGTTGATTAGGAATCCCCGCGTTTTGCTCTTGGATGAAGCTACTTCTGCACTTGACACGCATAGCGAAAAGGTACTTTAAATACATATATACCACAGATTTACATATTTTAAATGTGGTTTTATTCAATAAAACATATTGGTGTAACAACTTTTTCCAAAGACAAAATAAATTTATTCAGTAAAGTACATTGAACACTGTATTTTGAAAAGGCTTAAATCTGAATGATTCTACGCCTGTTCGTACGCGACCAAGCTGCGAACAAGCAGGCAAGAAACTCTTATTAAAATTCAAGAAATGACAAAATGTTAACCCATTTTTTTCTCCTAGGTGGTCCAAGAAGCCTTAGACAGAGCCAGCGAAGGCCGCACTTGCCTGATAATAGCCCATAGACTAGCGACTATACAAAACGCAGATATGATTTGTGTGATTGATAAAGGTGTGGTCTCGGAAATGGGCACTCATCAAGAACTAATAGCATTGAAACGAATTTATGCGAGGTTGTATGAACTCCAGTGCGGCTTTGTGGAGGAAAGTGAGGAGAATCTAGACCAATCTACATAGATTTTAAAGCTTTTATTTCCTTTACATAATATTAAGGCATCCTTAAAACTTCAAAGCTCGCGTAAACTTACTACTTACCCATAAAAAAGACAGTTTTTCTTAACCTAAGTAACCCGTATAAAAGGCATTAAATCCTAAGTATTTCGTAGGCTCGTCAATTGTCAATAAATTTGAGTCAATTGCTTATTCAAAAATGCATGCAATATGCATAGAGTATAGACCTTTGATTATTCTATAGTCTATAGTCTTTGATGGCTTTGTAAAGGCGGGAAAACTTAATATATTATAGATTAAAGTGCATTCTTTGCCTATTTCGATAGTAATTATCGATATCTTATAGGTTTTCTTAAGAGAACCTCGTATTGGTATATTATGATAAATGCATCAGGAATTGATGCGACGTCACTTGAATATAAATTAATTATTAAATATTGTTCCTAATACTAGTACCAAGTGAGAATTAAGTACTAATGTAATCGAAAGTGAATTGTATGACAATATGAAAATAAGCTATATGTAAATATAACCTATATTAGAAGCCTAATATTTGGTGCGAGAAATATCCTGTCGGTGATTACTGCCTACAAGGTTTTGTAGCCAAATTAGTTAACGATTTTTAAAAATTAGTGTGTATCATTAAAATTTGAAATATTGTTATAAATATATACAGATTATAATACCTGTCCGCCTTAATTGTGCACCTGGTCGGTTCGCTTTTTTTTGGAGTGGGATCTTGCTGTTAGCCTGGAGGCCTTTACAGCTCAGCTCGGGTTTTTTGGCGAGCTTAGCTCAGCCATGATATAATTGGTTGTGCGTTGTTGATTTGCGCAAGGGCGTCTCTTGTGAGACTCGGAGCTTGGCTTGGGCCGTCACAGATTCGCTATTGAGCGAACATGGCGGCATCGCGTGGGTGAGCGGGAGACGTATTCCAGCGAGGTGCACCTTTTAATCGACCGAGTAGCTATTTATACCTTTCTTCTTTTATCATATGGCTTCCCAATCTAAAATTGGAATTCTCAAATGTCACGTAAGCATAGGATAAACATTAAAAAAAACATTAAAACAGATTAAATTAATTCTTTAATCTTATTAAATTTAATAAATTTCTAGAATATAGCTCTAGAATCAGAATACATTTAATATTGCCCCGTTGCTTACGTGACAGTACTCATAATTATTATTATTTATTGATATTTATTTTTTAACATGATTTGAGAATGTATCGTTTTGAAGTAAAAAAAATAGTTCTATTATGTGCCTTGCATTCATCGTGTGTCTTTGCGTACAATAAATTAATAGTAAAAATAGTGCTAAAAAGTAATTTTCACAGATAAGTCATAATATTAGGAGGCAGATCAAAATCTTTTTATCGATAGATTTGTTGTCTGTGGCAAATTTTAATTTTCGAACGCTTGTTGAAATTTCGCTTCCTATGCGTGTAATTAGCATTTCTAGTTTTTAGGAGATTGTTTCTAATCGTGCTCAAAACAATATATGTAATTTATGGTAGGTAATATTTTTATAATTAATACAGCTGTTTGTGATTAGTTCAATATAGATTAATTGTAGATAAATATATTGTGATGTAAGCTATTGTTTTTAATTTCCCTATAAATAACATGCTTTTACATGTCTTTGCAGTTTTATGCATTAGTTTAATAAGTGCAGGTGTGTGTTTATTTGCCTAACTGATATGGCGAGGGTAATAAAACTCAAAATAAAAAAACCTTAAGAACCCAGTATACTTAGAACAGTGGGTACATACTTCTTTCCTATAAATATTCCTCTGTCCCACAGCCCATACAACCAATTTTAAAACAAAAATATTTCAATTTCCATATATTTATTTCTAAGTATTATAAATAATCCCTTAAATATATGCGAAATAATACAATAAACTTTCCAACAAGTGGCATTTTACTTAAAAAAAAAATACATAAATAATCTCAAATAAAACGTATATTAGTTGATGTAAAAAATTATTTACATTCTCTACAACGGTAACAAGGCAGGATAAATTCGCCTCGAGTCCTACCCGCAAATGAAAATAAGTACGGAATAAAAAAAAAAAAAAGAATTTAATACGATATTCTTACTCCATTTGAAACCCTGGCAACATTACGTAAAACCGAACAGTCATAAACAAAAACCAATGTAAATTGATACATATAAAAAAAGTAATTTCTCTAAGTCATTTAATGAATTATTTACATTCAATCGTTATTATTAAATCCAATATTTCTTATTAAATTTAATCGAAGACACTTTCATACACTATTATTTGGATTTATAAACATTATTTTTTTCTATAGAATTGAACTAATATAGAATACAAACATTGATATTTTTCGTTTTATTCCAAATAACAGTGTTCGTTAAATCGCAACTCAAACTCAACTATTATATATTAAATAAAATCGGATTTCTCAGCATCCTCTATATTTTTTTAAAATAAAATACTTTAAAATGAAATAACGACTACTCTGATAATTGAATGGGTTAAAAATTATTGCATTTTTGTACTATACTGTTACACCCCTAATTCCTGGGTACGACGGCCACGTGCTGTAGGGGCGCGTCCGGGTGAACACCGCGTATGACATCCTCCAGGTTGTTATAATAAATATCCCCGGCCAATTCCTCGGGGCCCACTTCGGCCTCGGTCTTGGCTTGTTTCGTCGCTTCGTCTACTTCTTTACGTACTTTTGTATCGATATCCTAAAAAAAAATTGTTTTTTTAAACACTAAAAATAAGCAGTGCCTCGGTGGAACAAAACTAGAAGGGGGGTGGGGGGTGCTGGGGGATATGCGAGTAACACGTATCATACGACATTTGAGTAAGATCTTGATACTGGAATATGAGACTTATAAATTATCTTACCTTGAGTTGATCAGGCGTAACAAGTTCGCTGGCGATGATCTTCTCCTTGAAGGAGGTAATCGGGTCCCGGGTCTGTCGTACCTCCTGTACTTCGTCACGTGTGCGGTACGACGTACCCGGGTCGGACATGGAGTGGCCGGAATAACGGTATGTCTCCATTTCCATTACTAGAGGCCCTGTAAAATAATAATAAATATCAAAAACTAGCACATAACATATATTCTATACATAATTATTAAA
Organism: Leptophobia aripa; assembly: GCA_951799465.1. NCBI lineage: Eukaryota > Metazoa > Arthropoda > Insecta > Lepidoptera > Pieridae > Leptophobia > Leptophobia aripa. The sequence goes on along the minus strand of OX637267.1, from coordinate 1,363,016 downwards.
ACACAATAAAACCTAAAGACTACGAATAACTGATGCCATAGAAAAGTACGTATACACGTACGTATATACGTATGGAAAACTAGAGAACGGGTACGCGTATTTGGAATAGGATACGTACGCAAGTCGATACTTTCAAGTATTTAAGATAACCCGTGTTGAAAAAAGAAAAAACCTATTTTTTCTATTTGTGTTTTCCCTATTTTTTTACATATGAAAAAAAAAATTCATCAAACATATTACAGCAGCGAAAGATACGAGTCTGTTTGCAGCATATACCTAAAGTGACAGAAAAAAAAGGCTGCTCATCAACTAATTCAAGTAGAAAAGTGATTTTTACCCTTTCCACTGGTGCAGTAGTTTATGGCGTAGCGGGTTGCCTCCCTAGTGGCAATCACGTCCATGCCGTCAACCCAAATGCCGGGCACGTAGTCACCGCGAGAGAAGTACTCGGTGCTGGCCGACGAACGGTCGACACTTGTACCCATACCTGAATTTTTGTTTAAAATTGTTAATGACCCGACAGATCATAATTGCGGTGTTCAGTTACACACTCTATATACATATACAGACATTTAACTTTAACAAATAATACAGAGACTTTTACTTTGTATGGAATAATTTTAACATTTTTATTAAAATGTAGGATACAGGCCTTGCCTAACTTAACTTTTTTTCTAAATCTATATTGACCATTCCCAAGTGTAACAAAGTAAACTATGTATACAAAGATATTTTTGATTTGTATATGAAAGTATTTGTTTTTATTGCTCACCATAGCCATTGTTCTCGCAAACAAAAACGCAAGGCAGATCCCAAAGTTTGGCCATATTATACGCCTCAAACAATTGGCCCTGGTTAGCAGCACCGTCTCCGTACAGGGCAAAGGCTACGCCACCGTCGCCGCGGTATTTGTGGGCGAATGCCAGACCCGCGCCCAAAGGCACCTTTAATATGTTTACGAATGAGTATGAGAAAGCAATGAAAAGTTTTACAGACTATTAAATAAAAGAAATACTTTAAAATATAGTTAATAGTGGGAAGATGTATGCATTTCATACAACTGAAAGGATAGGATCCTCAAATAGCCGAAACCACTGACTGACCGGCCCAAAAGACCCAGTGGCCTAGTCCACATACTTAAGGCGATTTAGAATCGATAACATCATACTGTACACCAACAGAAAATAGATATCGCTTCAATAGTAATTATTCAATATCAAAGCCAAAATAATAAGTAGGTGATTTCACTACCATGTTCCAATGTATGAACGAAGTAATAAAAAATAACCTCACCTGTGCACCCACAATTCCATTCCCACCGTAAAAGTTCTTTCCATACAAATGCATAGAGCCACCCTTGCCTCTGGAACAACCGGTTCTCCTTCCTGTCAATTCGGAGAGAACACCAAGGATGCTGACACCCATTAAGTGAGTCCAGCCATGGCAACGGTAGGCTGTAATAACTGAATCGACATCACGTAGAGCTGCACGCATGCCTACAGCTACCGCTTCTTGGCCTGTAAAACAATAGCCAGAGCATATTATTCAACTCAAAGCAAAGTGGCTAAATACATCCTTCATCTATAAACACGGTATTTACTTAATTTTTATTAGCACATAACTTTAATTCAAATGTAAATAAATTTTACGATTACAATTGTCTCGAATGTCTGAAAGGTTAAAATATCTGTTTCTTTCAACTTTATAATTCACAGTAATTTATATTTATTATAAAGTATTTCAATGTAGGTCAAAATTTTCTATAAATTTATATTTTAAAACTAATATTTTATTTTAGAGACTCATATAGGTTTGAATTTTCATAAAGACAAAGTACCAAAGAGATAAGGCCCATATTTATATAAAATATAAAAGATTCCAATTGCACTTATCCAAGTAAATTGCTTTACTAAATATTTAATATATTATTGAAGTACAATTAACAAATTTAAACAGTTTTTAAACTTTAGTTGAAATCGTGCAATAATTAACTAAATAAGACTTACCAGAATATAAATGGCAGAAACCGCGAATGATTTTTTCCTTGTACAAGTTGCCAGAAGCAGTTTCAATTCTGCGAAGGACAGCAAGTTTTTCGTATAATGCCAATGCATCTTTTGCTGTTAGTGTGGCAGATGTGGCTGGACCTTTATCTAATTTGTGGAGTTTGTAGGGCTAAAAATGTAATTGCACCCAAGTTATATCTTAAATTGTACTTGTCTAGAGTATATTTTGCTCTAAGTTAGACGGATATGGTAAAGTTAACATTATATTGTATTTATTAAAAAGAGCCTTTTTCACTACCATACTATGTAGGAAAACAGCTTTGATCTTGACATTTTGAAGGTTAGGTTACATAATTAGAAAAACCTTTAGTGAAAACTGTAAGATAAGGAGGCACAAAACGTATAATAAGAGTAATGTGAATAGATATATATTATTGTACTGTATAAGTTTGGGAAAAGGTTTACCTTAATTTCAAAAGTTGATTCGGATTTAGTGCTATAGTTTGTTTTCGAGACAACAGCTGGGGCGGCTGCTTTCTACAAATAAAAAGATAAACATGAGATATAAATATAGCTGATGATGGAGCCATATGGCATTACAGATATAAATAATAATTTAACACACCGACACTGTTGCTCCGCTGAAAAGCTTTGCGGCTGATGGTATTAATTTACTCATCGCTGTTAAAACAGTCTCAAAAAAGCCCAGATTTATTTAGTGACCCGCTTGCCGGATCACTTTCAGAAATTAATTTTTTTTAAATAAAATTGGTATTTAACTTTAAAATCCAATACCCATGGATTAATTTATTGATGGAAATCGTAAAAAAATAACACGAACGTGACTTTGACAACAGAATATGTTGACATTAAAGTGATTGCAATCAGTGATGTCAATTAGAGGTCATTTTCTTACGTTTAAAAACTTTTGTATTTCTACTATAAAGACAGTATAAAATTTGTTTTAATGATATTCATGCCAATGAACAAAAGTTTATTGTTTAATTATTATTTGAATACTTAAAAACATAAATCAGCTTTTTGGTTTACAGTTTATTGTTGAAATTTATATTAATTGAGATGTCCGAATTCCGATGATGACATTTAAAATTTTCATCGTGATTCGTGCGTGACTTTTGAATTTGATCGTAACCAACAAGTCATCACAAAGAATTAAAAATGATGAATCAGTTCTAGAAAATAATTTTGTTACTTCATGTTTTGAAAGTTCAGTAACTGGTTCCATATATATTAGGAAACTTGAAGTATTTCGTCATTTTATTTCCTTAGTTTAAATGTTAAGTGTTATATGTTCATTGTTCACTGAAAAGCGTAAATATTAAACAATGGAATTCCCTCATATCGGAAAAAATTGCTTCTATAAATCCTGTAATAAACTTGGTAAGTAATAAAAATGATTATAATGTTCAATGTAAATAGCATGTCCATGTGTCTACTACATAAACTTATAATTTAAAATAAATCACAAATTTAAGTTATTGTAGCATTGGTCAAATATGGCTATTTGACTATATATTGTATAAATATTTATGTTATCATTTTCAGATTTCCTGCCTATGAAATGTGCTGCTTGTAAAGAAGTATATTGGTAAGAACTAAATATTTTTGATATATTTGGTAAACTCATGGAATAACAATTGTAAAGGCCTTCCATAGGCCATTTTTGTTGTAACTGAACTAATAATGATTAATTTTTAATACTGAAATTTAATTGGAGTTTAAAATTAATAATAACTTAGTGTCATTATATGATTTCAGTTCTGATCACTTCGCATATGTTAAACATGAATGCCCTGCACCAAACAATAGAGATGTCCAAGTACCTCAATGCCCACTCTGTGGAGCTCCAGTACCCGGTAAAAGAGGAGAGCCACCAGATGTAGCAGTGGGGGCTCATATTGACAACCAGTGTATGTCAGACCCAGCCAAAGAGAGAAGGAATAAGGTAGCAACAATAGACATAATAAATATAAAAACAATTAATAATGTACTCGCTTGTTTGTTCTTTTTCTGCTGCTGATTATTATCACTCTAATTCAGAGTTGAGTGAGTTTCAAAAAGTTTTGTAAGTACCTAGGTAACTTATTCAACAAATCTTAATCAACAGCATCAATGTATTTTTCTATTAATTTATAGAAAAAATACTAAAGTTGACTTGAATGTGTAATTTCAGGTATTCACTAATAGATGTTCCTATAAAGGATGCAAAACGAAAGAGATGGTGCCCCTAGTGTGTGTGGAATGTTCTCTTAATTATTGTTTAAGGCATAGACACATTGCGGATCATGCGTGTGAAGGGAAATTTGCTGCGAAACGAAGAAGAGCTGCGTGAGTATATGTTATTGATATACCTACAGACAGTTTATAACCTAATATGACATCCTGCCCTATTCGCCAATTGGACCCAGAAGAGCCGCTTACCACAAATGACCAAAAGCTTCTAATAAGTTCATTTAGACACAAAGGTTTTAATAAATTAATATTTCAATTTCATATATAATTATACATTTTGTAACATCATCTTTGCTTTATGTACCATATCAATATACTGAAAATTGCACCTCTTATTAAAGCTCGCAATTGCAATTGCAATTTAAATAACATGACATTGTCTATTTGCAAGAAATGTTAGTTGTAGGCTAAACTTCTATATGTAAAATACTTACTTAAATAAAATAATAAAAAAAAACATTTTTTTTCATTTTATATTACAGAGAGGCAGCCATGGCACGCATGAAAGCAAATGATCATAAAATAGGGAATGTTCGACAAATACCATCAGGCGTTACCACTTCTGATATTCAGGGGAATATGGTAAGCATAATTTAAACTTATCTAATCATTGATAATAATGAGAAAGTCTGTAAGCCATCTGTGGCACACACATTTATGAGTATTATAGATTTTTTAATATTAGGTTGCTTGCTGTCCGATATCATATACTCAATAATTATATAACCTCAGCATTGATAGTAATAGGATAGCTTTTTTTCAGACTGAAGATGAAGCTCTAGCGCATGCATTGGCTTTATCGTTGCAAGAAGAGCAAGGCATAGGAAATATTCGGACACGAGTGGGTGGTGAGCCCAACTCACGATGTACTGTATCTTAATTAAACCAAATGACTAATATGCATTTTTAATATTATTGGTGTTTATATGTTCAATTTTATAATTCTCTTTGTCAATTAATTTTGAACTAAATGTGCTAAAGAAAATATGTAATTTAATTTTTTTCTGTATGTTTACTTTTTAAATTGTGTTTTTACCTCATGCTGACAATATTTTTAATGCACAAATAATTAAGTTTTGTTATATTAATGAAATAATAAATTTTAAGCATGTTAACACATATGTCCACTCTGGCATATATTTTATTATTAATTCTTGACTTTAGTACGAATGTAACAAATATAATTCCATTAGATTATTATATATATATAAGAATTAAGTATTTTCTATCTGTCACTAAGCTTCTGCTGTGTTCACGTTTGAATGAATATTTTTGAGATAAATATATAGAATTGAACCACATAGTTTTTTTTTAATTCGTTCATTAATATAACAGTAAAATATAATCCTTGGTAAAAAATTTAAAGCTTATCTTTGCCGAATGTTGTTTCTTTGGTAAATAAAATTTATACAAAAATATTTTTATAATACCATAATAAAGTATCCCCCAGTTTAAATGTTCTAGTTTTATCTAAATAAAAAATGTTAATATATACAAAAAAAAATTGGTTATTACCCAACCTCCAACTGGACCTAACCTATTTTTATTTTTTTTTGCATCTTCCGGGAATCGAAGCTGGGTAGTTACCCGGAATAAAAAATAGGAATGTGAATCACGTGTTACAAATTACTCAGCAAACTCTTATTGTGAAGTGTTCTGAACTTGTGATTATCATTCAGATAGCTGGTTATAAATTCTGGTGGATTCCTCGAGAGAAATATCTCCATGCTCATGTATCTCGCGGCCGTGAGCCGTTTGCGCTCAGCGTTCGAGCGGCAGAGGTTTTTATGCGCGTGCGCAACGAAATTCGCAGCTGTTTTCTCAACAAGCTTTGCAGTCACCTGGTGCGATGGGTCGTCTTCGAGTGGTACCTGAAATTATTTTTCTTGATAATATTTCGGATTAAAACTCGTATCGTATGTCAGTTCAATCAATTTATTATTATTATTATATATATATATAAATCTCCTGTCACGATGTTTGTCCCCGATGGATTCCTAAACTACGAGTTTTAAATTGAATTGGCACACCGTGAGCAGTCTGGTCCAACTTGAGATATAGGATAGATCTTTAATTATAGTCGCAATTTTATTTTAGTGCAAATTATTTGTCTATATAATTAATTGACAGTCACAATTATCTGTTAACTCCAAACGATTCTAACAGATGTCGATACTTTTCGACTGGATTGAGTAAGTAATCAATAGATGGCACTGCTATGGTAAACCGACAAACGTGTCATTAAAGCTACAATTCAATAGCATGACTACCACGTGTTATTAAAGGCTAAAGTAAAAAATAAATTATTGTGTAGTAAACGAAATACCGTGTAATTCAATTATTTCTTCTTTTTTTATAATTTATATGGCAAAACAACGTTTGCCGGTTCAGCTAGTTTTATATATGTTTATGTGTAGGTTAAACTAATTGTGATTTTTAAATGAAGTTATATTTACGATTTATATTGCTTCGATTTGCCAGTTAATGGGGTAGAATAAAAAAATGACTTACAGCAAACCTTATCCACTGCCAAATCTGGTACCTTGAAATTTCGGCCGTGGCTGAATCTTCCACGCTTCCAGTATAAAAGAAATGTCCAACACCAGCCAACCATTGGTATATGAAGAGAATTGACACGGCCACGTTGTGTTTCAGGCCTTGTAATGTCACTCCACCAGCGGGTATGCTCAACAAGTCATCAGGTGTGATGGTGATGTCGAAGATGCGGTGGATTTGGTTGGGTGTCGTACTGGTTTTCTTCCAAAGCTACATTTTTATAACAAAAAAATAAGCATTTACTCGGTTTTTGAATTGTTTTATATATCAACTTTCAATAAACTTAACATTGTAGGAACCTGTTTGTTATCAGTCATGCGAAGTGTCTACAGGGTGTTTTATTTAACACGATTGTTATTTCAACGTGGCTGCTTTGAATTTAAGTATTATTTACAAGATATAAGTTTCTTGTAGACATATGACTTTGATTTTTTTAAGAATAGGAAACATTTTACACAATCCAAAGTAATTACAATAGATAGTCTTTGTGTTGCCATATTAAACTATTTCGGAATTCTTAGTTAAACAAATTCAACTAACTAAACTATTTTGATAGGTTCTAAACACGTTGTGTATCTCCTTCCGAGTATTTAAATGTCGACCGGCTCAATTTGACTGATTATTTTCAATTCAATAATGTAATCGGATGATTATTTAAAAAAACCGGTAATCGAATGTAAGTTTACAATTGAGTGCGTTTAAATATTTATCTTTAATAAAATATAACGTTAAAAAATTATATGTTTTCTGTTAAATGCGTTGTAAAAATAGAATTGTATGTTACCTCATTAACATGTGGCACAATACGCGTGTCATAAACCATGAATCCATCCACGCCCATTTCGATTTCCTTCAACTTGGCTTCCAATACTTTGTTTATTATTGATTTCGATCTGAAATAAAAATTGTAGTTTTTTTACATGTTAGAAGAAATATAGATTTCTGTTACTTCTAACATGGGCTGTTTTTGTACTTACAATAATATTACAAAGACAAGGATGTAATTTATTTACTATTAGGTATAATAAAACACTGAAGCATATGTTAATCTGTTAATAAATTTAATATTCTCTTATAGAATAAACTAATACAAAAGACTTGTAATGAATGCGTGAATGGTTTTGCATTTAATAGTCCCATAGAATATTGTTAATATGATGACAAAGACAGGGTTGAAATTTTAGTATTGTCTTGGGCGTGTTTCAAACATTAGATTAGGTATTGTGTAGGTTGCATTAATATGTCCTAACTTATTATACTTGATGGCCTTAAGCTTATTGTTTTTTTTTTGCACATGTGTGAAATAGACTGGCTTCCACGACTCAGGGAATCCTAGTGTGGCTGGAGTAAAAATAAATGTAAAATAGAAAAAAATGAATGTTGTAATGTAAAAAAATAAATGTATTGTAAACTGAATGATTAAATAAAAATGAAAAAATGATTAAATTAAACAATATACTAAATAAGTAACCTAACCTAATCCTTCTCTGAGCAGATAAGTTAGAATATAAATTTTCTGAATGGGAGTTTTGCATTTTCACTTGAGCAACTTATTTTGAATCTTGTCTCTTAAATATTATGTTTCTTAATTATATGTTAAGCAAAAGTATCGTTTATATTAAATAATGGAATGACGTTCAGAGTTTTAAGCAATTTTCACCTATCACAATTAGGTCATATATATAATAATGTAACCTTAATGAGGGCTGAAATTCATATTTTCGATACATCTGTCACTAAATTAAGAAAGACATTGTGAAATAAGCTTTTTTCTGTTTAGATAAGTTATTACTTTTTAACTAAGTTGACCGAGTATACAATTATTTGATAGACTTTTTATAGGTATGCCATATTGTTTGGCTAATTGGTTAGTTCTATAAGAAATTTCTTATTTTTTACCATTTTACTGTAACGTAAATCAAGGCAAATAATGATTATCATTATAATTCATAATGTGGTGTGTTTGTTTAGCACACACAGACATTAAGTTTGGTTAACTAGTTTTAATTTAGTATGTTAGTTTTATTTAGTTAAAGATATAACTGTGAACGGTTGTATTTTTAACTAAAAGTAATTACTTATATGTTTTCTATCTGTTTCATAAAATAAATAAATATCGTATTAGCACTTCATTCAATGTTGTAAATAATATAATCTATCTCTTTACCAAAGTGTGAACGCTGTAAAAAAAAACAAAATGGAGCATTGAAATAAAACTTACGAATGATTAGTATCAGCCGATCCCGGTTTCAACATGGCAGCAGCCATTCCACCGGTAGCCGGAGCCCCGCGTAGATGACAAGAATTCACTACGAGTTGCATGTAACTCTTGAGAAACAGTCTATCCATACTTACGTATTTATTTCTATCTGGTAGTAGAAACTTTTTATTGGTACCTACAAAAAAAATGCAAATAAAACTGAATGATTGAAATAGAACAGATAAATAGCTTTCCCAAATTCAAATATTTAAAAAAAATGTACCTATTCAGATAACTTTTATAGGATTTTTAGTAAATCCTGTTATATTTTCAAGTATTGATTATACTTCATTAAAAATCAATCTGAATTGTTGTAAAAAAAAACAACTAATTTAGTTTCTCATTAACCAAGTTAATTGCTAATTAGATGTTTTTATTCATCTCAATTGCAATGGGTTTTTTTGTGTTACTTTCACCCAGGTGCTATTTTGCAGCTTTTACATATTTTAAAAACCTGTGTAATAGAACTTTCGGTATACTATGATGGTAAACTATGGTAAACCATAGTTTGTCCGATGCTCAAAATATCGGCCCATTTAATATCTATGTTAACTCAACCTTGAGTTGTTTTTAAGATTAAAGCAATGCAAATAAGCGTGAAGAATGGTATAGAGAATATTATATTAACTTTGCTCACATTCTTTAAATCATTCAGATTCACAAATCCAACAAATCTTATCTCTTTAAACAATAGTACAAAAGTACTGATGTTTAAAAATTACATTATTATTGTATATGTTTTTAGAAAAATTAAATTGTCTTACCAAATTTAGAAATTATAGACGCACAGTAATCCCAGATACCGCAATTTAGTCCCAGTGAATGTTCTCGCAGTGCAAACAATATCTCGTCCATCTCAAATGTTGATATGACATTTTCAATCAAAACACATGCTTTTATTGTACCCCGTGGTATATCCAGCTCATTCTGAGCCCAAACAAATATATCGTTCCAAAGTCTTGCTTCAGATGCACCTTCTAGTTTGGATAAATAAAAGTATGGTCCACTATTAGCCTCATATAGTTTTTTAGCGTTGTGATACATAAGGATTCCAAAATCTACAAGAGGTCCACATGCTTCCTTTCCATCTACCTAAAAAAAAAGAAAACTGATTATTATATTAAAATATTATGTTATTATTATACTACTATTAGACTTATTGATAAATAAATTATTTCTATTAAATTATATACATACCAAAATATCATGGTCTATCATATTCCAAGCACGAGGTCTCAACATAAGAATAGGGCATGTTGTTATACTGAATGGTGCACCAGGCAACTTCCCATTGACTGCTAATGATATATTTTGATAAGCCATAAGCTGGCTTTTCCATGTTGGACAATGGCCATCATCAAAATCCACTTGGATCCCTTGAACGTCAGCATTCAAAGCACTAACGAAATGAGCAGTATTTGATGCAGATACATCTCCCAAGTCCAAGTGACGATTCCTTAAAAGTGTTAATTAATAGATTAACTAGAGTGACAATTGAAAGTTAATTATTACACAGATAAGCTAGTAGATATGAATATGGAAAAGTATGATGATACCATTGTGTGAAGCTTATCTCCATACAGCATATCATACGTACTGCAGTCTCGACGGTAATAATGCAATTTTCCACGACCTATCTATCCTCTCGGGAGAAGTTTTAAAAGTTAAACCGGTGTTTGCATCTAATTCCACAACTCGCTGTAACCGTGTTTTAAAAAGCTCGTCCACTTGTTTGTCGAACTGTTTGTGTAGTTTTCCTAGAAATGCTTTTGCGCCCTCGTCAAAAATTTTCTTTTGGACATCTTCTAACTTTGGTGGAGGTGATTGTAAAAGTAAAACATTTGCCATTTTTATATAAAATGCACTTTAAAGTCTTATATAAAATTTAAGGTCTTTAATATGTGCTCGGTTCCTACACGTCGGTTGGCTTCAACAACACTGTATCTAATAGACATTAAACATTCTTATCTGATCTTATCAGTACTGCTACTAGTCCGAACCAAGACAAGAATTAAACGTTAATTACAAGAAATTACAAAATAGAAAATACATCAATGTCATATCGTCATATATTACTGACAAAATACCTCGGCATTTGTCTCAACTGTCAGTACTGTCAGTAAGACAGATGGCTGCTTGCAAAATAGTCCATGCTACTGCAGTCTGCAAAGGTAGTCAATAGTCAAATTAACGCCTGACACAAGAAAATAATAATAGTTACTTATCAAATTAAATATTATTTTTAATAAATAACTAAATGTAAATAGTTCATGAAACGCCATGGAACAAAACGGAGATGATGTTGAAGTTAAATTTAAACCAAAAAGAAAGAGGAATTTACGACAACGAGTAAAACAGGAAGACGATGAAGAAGAGGACGAGGCTTTTATATTGGCGAAATTGGAAGAGGCCAGAGAACTGCAAAAACTTCGAGAGAGACCGAACGGGGTAAGCATAATTGCTTTGGCGACAGGACAAAAAAGTAGTTTAGAGGATGAAGTGACATGTAAAGATCCATTTAAAGTGAAATCTGGTGGTTTAATAAATATGCAAGCATTAAAAGGTGGTAAAATCAAGCAAGTCGATGATGCATATGACACAGGTATAGGGACACAGTTCTCTGCAGAAACAAATAAACGTGATGAGGATGAAGAAATGATGAAATATATTGAAGAACAAATATCAAAACGGAAAGGTATGGTAGTACAGTCTTTTTTCTTCCAGTCTGATTATATTTGTTTTTATAACTGTGTAAACCAATTTTTAATATTTTACAGAGGGTCATGATCAGAAAAACCCTGACAGAGATGAAAATGATACACTGAAATACTTGTCACCAGAGGAAGCAGCATTGCTTTCTCTTCCTGAACACTTACGAGTTTCCTCTACACATAAATCTGAGGAGATGTTGTCAAATCAAATGTTAAGTGGCATTCCAGAAGTAGACCTAGGCATTGAAGCAAAAATAAAAAACATTGAAGCCACTGAAGAGGCAAAAATGAAGCTTCTTTGGGAACGTCAAAACAAAAAAGATGGCCCATCCCAATTTGTGCCGACAAATATGGCAGTAAATTTTGTACAACACAATAGATTCAATTTAGAGAATGCAAATAATAAAAAGAAGAAGGTTGAAAAAGAGAAACCAAAGGAGGTGCGCGTTGTTACTTCAATTGACGAAAGTGTAGATAAAATAGTGAAGAAAGCAAAAGGAGAAAGGGCAACTGATGATTATCACTACGAAAAGTTCAGGAAACAATTTAGAAAATATTGAATATGCTAAAATCTGCCTTGTTGTATAGTTTTGGATGTTCAAATGGAAAAATCGTACTTGCATAGGTATAACTTTTCACTTAGTTTTGGTAGTAAACTAGTGATTTTAATAATTTATGATATTATTATCATAATACTTTATAACACTTTATTAAATAAGAATGAAGCTATATTATTTTTTTATTTATTTATATAAGGTTTAGTAAAATTTTACATTTGGCTTAATTCAATGGATTTATTAAATATTTTTAGGTTAATTAATTATTAACTTAGATATAGGTTAAGAGAAACACACGAAGGTTAGATGGACATTTTATTTTGCAACTTAAAACAAATTTTTACCGGACGGAGACTTTATCGTAAAATTTTAACCTAAAAAAGTAAAAACATAACAAACATAATTGATTACAATAAACCTTTTAATTTTTAGCAGCTTTAAAAAAAACTAAGGTACATTTAGGTAAAATTTATTGCATTTTATAAATATAGAATAAGTATTTTCCGTGCATTTCACGCAAATGCCATCTAGTGGCAAAATACCTATTTCCGAACTAAATCATTTTTGACGCAAGGCGTACGTACATTTGCTATGCAATTACAGAAAAAATAACGTTCATATAAATTCTGTTTACTTAACATTAAACTTAACTAAGACCAGAAAATGGACGGATTAAAAAGAGAAACTTAAGTAAAAAAAAGCAAGAACACCTGCTCGGAAAAGGCACAATTTAGACAATAAACTTTAATCATTTAATTTCATAAATAAACAACCACTTCTTTGAGTAGTTTATGAGACTGATCTGAAGAAATATTATGACTAATTGTTTGCTTACAGAAACTGGTACATAGTAAAACATACATAGTAGAACAGTAAAATACAAATTATGTTTACAAATCAAACAGTTTGTAATAATAATAATATGAATACTAAATGTATTGAATGATTAAGCTGAAGTTTCTTAAACACAGGTCATACATTTTATAAAATCTGTATAGAAATCTAAGTTACATAAAGTGGTCAAATACAGAACCGAGAAAATGTTCACCGGCTTAGTAATGTTCCTTGGGATGGGATATTTTTAATATTAAGCTTAAGGTACAGTACTTAACTAATTCCCTAAAACCTGGTGGGTTAATTTTCATTAAAATATTTACATTTATAACATATATGAAGACTACAAAATGCAATGTGAATTAAATTGGTAATCTTTATAAGAACTACATTCAAACAAAATATGTTTATTGGTTTATCATCGTTATTACGTGAGAAGCACTAAAAAATATTGCAATAGAATAGATTCAGTGTAAAAAAAAATCTAACACTATGTGTCATATGTACAAAACAGAACTTTGTTCATAATACAAATATTAAAGAGAATTTTGAAATCGAATAACTAAAGAAAAAAATGTAAATATAATTTTTATATTGCAACATTGTTAAAATTTGATTCATTTGTACAAATATACAAATTCAAGTAAAATGAATATAATGAACATATTGCACCGAGTTCGGGTCTGCCTAACATTAAGAGTCCTTAATGTCAAAAGATATTTGCAACTAATTATTATTAGTCCGAAGTAATCTTGTGCAATATCATTTGTGAACGTGAGGTTTTATCTAATTACATCTAATGATTAATGTTCTTATTAACTAAAAAATCATATTTACTTTCTCTTGATAAATACAAAACGATAGCTCAAAAGTCGAATCAGACTTTCATATTTTGACTATAAAATTATCAAAAATTATAAAGATTTCCAAGAGATTTATATATTGTAAAGTGAATTAATCTTTATACAATCGTATTTATGTAAACTTTACAAGAGACATATTCCAAATCCAAGTATAAGGTTCAGTGTTGTAAACTAAAAGGATTTAACAATACTTTAGATTCGTTCACATAAGGCATTCATAATAAAATCAGCGACTTACACCTCGGTACTGTGCGTCTGTATTCTGACTTTCTTCTGACTGCCGTTTCGGTTGAGGGGCGGTGAATTCCCCGAATAACCCGGGTTTTGGATACCCATACCGCCGGGCTCACCTTCTCTCGGTCTGGGTTTCTTTAACGACGATCTCAGAGGGGATCTGGTTATTGTGCTGGCGTCCGAGAGGCCGGTTAAGGTTGTGGCCGTGGTATTCATTGAGGCCACGCTTCCGTGACCGTTTGTTGTGTACGGTTTGCCTGAAGCGTCGGTCATTGATATACCTGAAAATTTTAAAAAAAATGTTTAACCGTGGCTCACTGATATTTTCGAATTAAAGCCGGAAGTTATATGATGAAACAAATTAATGGTTTTGACCTGATATAAGGTAAGATTTTGAGTGTTTGGAGATAAAAGTCAATAAATTCTGAAGAATTGGTCAAATTAATTAATATGGGCTACTTAACATTTTATATAAATTAATATAAATCTCACCTCTGCCTTCCTTGAAACCAGGATTATTAATGGTGGTCGCATGCGCCTCACCAAGTGGGTTTGTTGGATCACCACCATCTCTCCGCGAATATAACGTGTCGTACACCGACATTATGAACAATAACGAGTTGATAACGATGCACACAATCTGTAATAAGCACAAATCCATCAAATAATTAATGAATACTTTATTATCTTGTATTCTATTAATAGACATGAAAAATAAATAATTAGCAAAAAGACGAAACATACCTGTACATAGAAAGCTTCCCCTCGATAGATGTAGAAACCTCTGTCATCGCCTTGGACTGCGAACAATCCGGCTGTGGCTATTGACAATAATGCTGAAAACGATTTTACAGTTATTTAACATAATTTTGACTGTTATTACATCCTAAACAATTCAAGTTGTTCATATACTTTGATAACTATGGCAAATCTCGCTAAACGGGGTTTAAAACAGCTCATAAATCAACTCAGGTTTTGTGTAACATATATAAACTAATTATACTCACTCGCTAATAACGCTAACGCCAATTTGGTCATGACAAGGTGCGTGTACTTGAAGGCGACCTTCTCCTTGGATGAGATCATGGCGAGCTGGAGTACGGACAGCACACAGAACACACCCAGTACTGTCACACCTATCACGCCTACCACGCCCGCTAGGTACACGGCCGCTGTAATAAGTACAATTATGAAATACTTTTTATTAATTAATATACGTGTCTCTCTGAATTTAATATTCCTAGTAATGATATTTCATTGTGAAATAGTTTCACACTATTTATTGCAGACTTCCTATGACGCGACTTGAACAATTTTTTGAGTATCCGCTATCTATTTAAAATCATTTGCGTACCAATTCCGCGCTAAAGTCGTTTTTTATGAGATATATTATATGAAGTAACAAGGACACTTTCACTGGGGTATGTCGAGAACACACAAACACAATAAAGTCAAACCAATGCAATTTTTCTTAATAATTTAAATACTCATTCAATATTTGTCGATTTAAAAGTCAGATTAAGACCTCACGAACTGAACCTTTTGTATTTCAAAGCAAAATGTATTTGTTTCGTAGGTGAGTGACACTATAATAGTTAAAATAATTAAGTAATAGTTTAAACATTAGTCATTTGTCACATATATATGTACGAGTTTTACATTTCTGTGTAACGATTTCATAATTACATAGATAGTTAAAACGTAGTATATTAGTAGTACGTTTAGCTTGCCTAAATATTCAGTAATACGCAACGATTTGTCACAGGAATAATATTTTTAAAAATTTTATCCAAATTGTTTTTACAATAAAAATTTAACAATATCACAAAATTTTACCTAACTCCTTTTAAGGGACATTCTATATAATAACTAGCTGATCCCGACAAACTTCGTTTCGCCAAAAAAAAATGTCTCTAAAAATAGATGTTGGCTGATTCTCAGTAGTTCTGAAATGTGCTCAGAAAATTTCAGGAGAAAACTGTCACACGAGAATTACATAATAATACTCTACGCACAAAGCGACTTAAATTTCGGAATTCATCTGTTTCTATATTTTCTATGTTTTTCCATGTCCGACAGTCAGATTTCTCAACGATGTTAGAGTTCACCGTAGGAACGAGTATGCATTGTGTGTAAAAAGAAAAAAAAGTCGAAAAAAAAAACGCCGGAATTTGGACAGTCAACACTCGTTCGCTAAAGCCAACTAACTAGCCGTTAAAAACGGCGCCTTTAAAAATACTAATAATTAATCCAATTTACTAGAGTATGCCTAATGACATCGCTATGCGTTCATACATAAAAGCAAACTGTATTTCAAGGCTTTGCACGGTCAGTAACTGAAGTGAGTTAGACAAAATTTATAACATTCAGTAAACATGTGTGAATGTTATAAATGTGCCTTTAATTAAGACAAAAGCTGATTAGATAAAGGCTAAGCTATGTCTAGACTGTCTTGGAAAACTAGATATTCTTGTGTATGTCTGATAAACTGTGATATCCTTTAGCCATCTCTCATCCTACTAAGCCATCTCTAATTGAATGCCTCGTTAGACGCTTAATGAGTTAAATATGATCGTTACGGGCATAATAAAAATATTCAGTTATATATTATAAGAAATATAATCGTTACAACGATTAAGTCTTTTGATTTAATTAAAAACTAAGTATTTTTAATCACAAGGTCACCGATGACTCGGATTAAGATATTAAATTATGCGTGATGGCTATTTACGATTGCAAGAAAAACATAAAAAAAATCCCTGAACACGACACAATGGCGTGACATTGGATTGCAGCGCGTACAATTGTTCTAAATAGGTGCAATTTTGTTTATCCTCCCATCTACAATGCAATATCAAAATCATTCACTTTGTCTAAAACAGTTTATTTATTATAAGTTATGAAGGTAGGACAATATTTACAGCGCTCATAGTCGTGACATAAAAATGGGTTTGTGTTTATTTTGTCAGTTCGTGAACACGCAAATTGTATAACGTTTTCAGTCCTGCAAAATTGTTACACTTTATTCCGATCAGTATGCCCTCGTACAAATAAATCTGTTACATTTAATAATGGTCAGAATCTCCATAAAATAACCTACAGTAAAATACTTAATGTCATCTTTATATTTAAAGAACCTATAAGTCAGTGAAAGACTAAGCTTCTAAATTGATTATGGACCACGCATATGGATACTATGTCTTACAGCCTCCACTTTTATTTGGTCTTAGTCGCCTATTTGCTCATTTACCTACCTATATTGAAAATAATTTTAATTAGGTATCTTTGTAAAAGTACCAACGACACCATATATATTCTACGCGACATATCTGCACGTTTCATAACGTGACTCTGAGTCATAAATCGCTCATTGTTTTCACCTATCATTATCCTCAAGAAAATTCAATTCTTGCTTGTTTACTTTTATTAAAAACTAATGTTTATTTAGGACTGTAATGTAAATAAGATCTGGCCAATCTGTTGATAGTGTGTTATTGTTTATGCCTCAGGTAGATTTCGGTGTATAGTCAATATATTTTAATAATAATCTTTCCTGTGGTACCCGCTTATGGTAAACAAGAGATACACCTAACTACAGTCTCCATATATTATTACTTAATGATACAATTCGAGATAGGATATCATTATACCTACGATTAAATCACAATTTAATATAATAAATGGTTACAGAAATCAACGGGGCTTGTAGGGCTGTAGCTTCGCACAAGCCGAAGCTTGTCGTTAAAGATGTTACTTGCATGTAACCACTTTAGATACTACAGCTTACGTTTGTCTTAAACATTGACAGTTTTCCAGTACGTGAATAGATATCTCAAAAATCCAGTGACAAGAAGTAGGTCAGCACTAGACGATATCCTGGCCACGTAGTTAACACTAGTAATAGACATGACAGATCATTAGTGGCTCGAAACAACGTGAAGTGAGTGTTTGCAAATTGCGAGCTGCTTCACAAACTCACTCCATTTATAGTCGGTTGATATAACAATGCAAACACCTGAATCAACGCTGTCCCATTTACGGGCTGGATGAACGTAGAATATAAACAGACGCGCCACCTGTGTTTCAATATCATTTCATAGCTTTTCTAATGAATACGAATTCAGCTATCGAGTTTCTTGCTTGCTAGTGGTAGTGTAAAATTTGACGATTCAAAAGTGTCTTTACAAATACCTACTTGAATAAAGATATTTTGAGTTTGAGTTTGAAATGCATTTTTTTTAAGATCTTCTTTACTAAGACTTACTCTCAATGTTATCATAAATGATACTTATTATTTCTTTAGACTTATTGTCAAATCACAAACACAATACAAAATGTTTAAGTTTGCCTTGATAATACCGTTAGCCTTATAATAATTAGTATATCACAATACGATTCTTGTTCTAAACGACTCGTTAAAAGCGTGGGAACTGCACATATTAATGGAGTGCGATTAGGTTCATCTTTAGACTAGTAAGCGACTTAAACTAGGTTTACTACTTTCTAGTAAAAGTAACTTTCTCATTAACAGGAAAGAATGTTCCTAGGCGAAGCTTTCTTTGTGATTTTTTTAAACGGGACCTCTTTCCTATATCATGTATCCGTGTAATCACGTAGCATTGGGAAGGTGTTAAGCAATGCTTAAAGCCTAAAAGTTTTCACTTCAAATAAGTATAGATAGGACCTTAAACGTTTTTTTATTATTATTTTTACTAGAATCACTATACAATAAAAACAATGAAAAAGAACGACCACCGCATTTAATCTAGAACCAATTGATTTCTATACGTGACTTATCAAATTAAATAAAAACTGAAAATATTACCAGAAATTCGTAGACGAGTGAAAGTATGGAGGATCGATTTAGAAATGTCGAAATTACAAATACTTAGTAAGTTTTAAAACTGAAAGATAGAGACACCGCTTAATTAACTTGCATGAATTGAAGGACTATTATTTTATTATTTATAAACATGGAATAGTATCAGCAATTACTTGTGTAGTCGAATGTATATGTATCTAAACTCTTTTTCATTGTATGAAGAAAAAATACAACAAATAATAGAAACTTTACGTAAGAGAAATACCACAAATAATTCTTAACAGTCAATAGATAAAATCTAATTAGTTTCTTGATTATAGCTATATTTAAGTTTCGTTTGTTATTTGCAAAAGTAGTTCGTGTAAAAAGGGGGGTTCAATTCCCAGTTATCTCGCTTTAAAATTATTAGTTTACTGCCAATATAGTTAAGAATCTTTGAATTTTATAAAGTACTATGCTAGATACTAAATCTTGGGACTTTGAAATAAAGAACAATATACGCCGTTTTAGTTTTAGTTAGGAAACAAAATAATCACGACTTTTGCTAGTCGTGACTTCAAGCTTCACATCTTTAAAAAGGATAACTATTTACTCCTATAAATCACGAAACCAAACGTAGAGAGCGTAACGCTAAAGGATTGGCCAAAATAATGCATTTTCCGATACAAAAACATCTAACTAACTAAAACAATATAATATTCACTAGTTCTTAAACCACTTACATCTCAAAATATCTTATATACTTCCACTATCATTTCATAAACCTGTCAAAAATATGTGACCTTTAGTTATGTACAATAACATATTGTCATTTTAAACAAGTCTCTTGGAAGCGAAAAAAAAACTGACGTGCAACTCAAGACCTAGAGTTCACCAACTTGTTTTGTTAAAGTAACCATAACACCCAAACAAGTCTTAACTCAAATCACTAATGCCACGTGCCCTCAATTGTTAATTTATTTTAATTAACCTTTAGATAAACATAATACGTTTGTACGTTAATATGTTGATTATTAGTTAATTTTCTATTAGGATATACTTACGTTTCGATAATTATAATTAAATAATTGCCAAATGAAACACAACTGTAGGGTGTGCGAAGTGTTACGACACGCACCTGTCGTGTATGATCAAGATGATAATTAATATTGTATTCCGTAATTTCCACATTTTTCCATAAACATTACATAACAAATGCGACATCATTCAAAAGCCATGAAAGCCTTGCGTAAGTGATGTTTTATACTTTAAAATTTATACTACAACTAGCTGATGCGGACAAACGTTGTTTTGCCAAAAAAAATGTCTCTTAAAATAGATGTTGGCCGATTCTCAGTTCTACTCTATATGACCACAAAATTACAGGAGAATCGGTCAACTCGTTTCGGAGTAGTAAAGGAACAAACATTGTGACACGAGAATTTCATTTATACTACTACAATATGAACCGAGTATATGAGCAATTTTGATATAACTATGTATATTTT
Source organism: Leptophobia aripa (assembly GCA_951799465.1). Taxonomy (NCBI): domain Eukaryota; kingdom Metazoa; phylum Arthropoda; class Insecta; order Lepidoptera; family Pieridae; genus Leptophobia; species Leptophobia aripa. Next base: position 1,342,433 of record OX637267.1, on the reverse strand, counting down.
TTATCAGGCAACATATAAAAACTTATCATTCATACATAGGTGAAAGCAAATTAATAATTGAATACATTATACAATTAACAGAAAAACACAATGCAAATAACACCTATTAGCAAAGCTATTGCATAGAGTTCACAGACAGTGTAAACTATTTGATTTTTTGAAAAATCAATAAAGAACAAAGGAATCGCGTCTATAGTTTTCTTTTTAGCCCCTTCCTGTGGGAAGGCGTATCCTTCCGTGACAGTACAACATTTTTACCATCCATAACAAAGTTTGCCCCAGGAATAAGCAATAAAACGAAACTAGGTTAAACGTTTAGTAAGTATTGACTTGACGATATACGAGTACATAAATTTATCGGGAAATTTGATATCTAACTCTGTAGATGATAATTTTAAATGTTTTTAATAACAATTTTAGTAGAGGCAACACCATAAAGTCTTTATAAATATCTTTACTTTACATAGATATAAACGCGTACTTACGACATAGTATAGATATTGTCAATCTCTTATAATATGTATAATAAGCTTAATCATAATATGTATTTAGTAAACCGCTATTTAAAAAGGGATCTAATCGTTGTTAAAGACAAGATTGGTTAAACAGATGTTAATTAAATAAAAGCTTCAATTCAATCGAAGCTAATGACAAAATAAAAGAGATTTATTATTTCAATCCGATCGCTTTATTTTTGGCATCGTAAATTTGTCTGTCTTATAGGTCAACCTAAAACAGCGCGTCGATTGTGATTTTTAGATAGAAAGCTAATAGAAAGATAACAGGACGGCTTTAATCTTGCGATTCTTTTATACCAATTTATTTATTTTCCTTTTATAATTGTAATAAATGTAAGTTTAAATTTTTATACTTGTAATATTTTAACATATTATATATAACAATAACATAAGATTATTATTTTTCAGTTGAAGGAGAATTTTTTTATTAGCCAGCTTCGGTTTTAGAAGATTTTACATAACATATTTAGCACTATGTTATTGTGTGACGTTTTCATACGCAAATGTATAATAAAAAATAAAATCGATTTAATTATAATCAAACTCCGCTTGGTTAACAAAGTTGTGAAATAAAAATTTTCACAAAGCTTTCAGAAATTTAAAATTTTCCGTACATTATCAGATCGTACGTTTGAAATCAATTCAAGGTTCTTGATCGGTCGTAAATACAGAATTATCGTTTGGATTTAGACAGAGTATATCGATGCTTTCATCTGACAAACATATTTGGCGGTATTACGAATTTAAAATGTACACGAATTAAATTTTTGTACAGAATAAAAGTATGATGCTTTAAAAAAAGACTCACTTGTCGGCCGGAACTTGGATACATCTGTGCCGCATTTCTCCCTGTTGTACAGTAGCTTCTTGCAGACACGCCATGGTCCGAAGTAGCCGTTGTCGAAGTTTGGATTTTCCACTGCAAAAATAAAATAACCATCAATTAATAGAATTTTGTCTATTGTCATAATAGTTTATTTATTTCATCTATATGTAACAACCTAACAATCTTAGCTTGTAAGAAATTATTGTCAATTTACACACATTGGTGATTCGAAAAAAAATAGAATGTTCATTAATCCATAAAAATATACCCAACGGATATTACGGAACCCATATAAAACTTTTTCTCCCTGTTTTTCATACTTCGTTTGAATGAATTTAGCGTCGATCTGTTAAACACTGTATATAGTGTTTGGCTCGAACATCTTTGTCCAATTACAAAACATAAAATCTATTTAAAATTCCCTGAAATAATTGTGCTGATTCATCAAGGAAAATGTTTGCACTCCAACAAAACAATATATTTAAGCATAATCAAAATTACACAGATTATAGCATGGCATCCCGTGACTCACCATTTATAATAAATTAATTAAATATTGAGGATAATTGGTTAATTATCACTAATTACTTATCATAACTACAAATTTCACTGACGCAATCCGAAACATTATAATAACTCAGAAATTTTCATATTCAAACTCAAACTATCTTTATTTAAGTATGTATTTATAAAGACACTTTTGAATCGTCAATTTTTACACTACCACCGGTTCGGAAGGCAAGAAACTCGATAGCAGCTATTTAAAAAAAAACAAAAATAAATATATATAATAAAAAAAATAATTTAATACAAAATTATGTTACTTACAATTCAAATAACAATGCATTGTAAGGCTACTCAAAGACCTCTTTACTATGAGAACTCGATTCGTTGACACTGAACGATGTTTTTTATTCCTTTGAAGTATTTAAAGAAATATATACACGATGATTTGAAACTACATCTTTTTTTAAATTTCACAATTAAACAAATAGGTATTTTATTTATTACTCCTTTTTAATAATATGCAAACGAGCTGAGGATATACCGGTGATTTTCTCGCCTAAGGACACTTACAAATTGCTCTTGTGTTTCAGGATTTTAAACTACGTCGTCTTATATACCTACGTCCGAACTAAACTTTTCTTTTAGGTATACTTTTATTCTTTCTATGAAATTTTTTAATAATGTAATGTGTATTTTGTATGGTTTGCTGGATTTGTCTGTGAGTTTTATGTGTGTCAACTTTGGTATATTATTATAGATCAGTTAAAATTTCTAACAAGATCATAATGATGAATAACTGTAATTTAAAATAATGACAGGCGATGTAAAATCTCGTTATTTTCAAATCACACTGCTAATTACCATCGGCACGTAAAGGGACCACATTTGCACCTCAGTAACTCTTGAGTCACGTGTCAATTGTCCGACCTTGTGCACTTCATTCGCTCAGAAAGCTTTCTTACTCATATCGTTTTTAATTGGCCTATTGTGTGCACTATTCAGCGCTCTAATCTCAATTACGAAAAGATTGCAAACGTTCATGCTGAGTAGGACATCTTGCCCATTCACGATACCACACACAATAAGTATTTACTAAAAAGAGGATAACTTAGTTGTTAGTTCGCTTCGCAATTCTAGAAGTAGCGTTTTGCCAAAATAACTAAAAAAATAAATCTGTCAATAACAAATAGATTATTACTGCCTTCTAATGTTTTATAATTCTCGTCGCACCATAGGTACTGAAGAATAGTATTATTACTAAAATATACAAAAATATCGAGTTACCTACATTACGCTATATGAATCAGTCATTAATATTTAACCGGTAATGCAAAAAACATTATATGTAGTCGCAATAGACAATTCAGTTATGACTCACAGAAATCCCAATCAATACAAGCAGCCATCTCTTGCATTCAAATGATGATACACTAGCACTGAATCAACTGATACGGTACGCGAATGTCAAACAAAGTAATATCTATGGGCCTAATGCAAATATACATTATAACAATATATATATAAACCTTAGACTTCTATAGAGGAAAAAATTTGGAATAGTACAATTACTTAAAGCACATTTAACCATTTTTAATAAATCCAATTTTCCTTCAATTGAGCTCAAATAACTTAGGAAGCAAAGTTTTATTATTAATCGGTAACAAACAATTATCAAGGGTTAGTAATTTAAGCGGCTGAAGCCAGACATTTAATAAACGGTCCTGGCTCACCATCTGTTATTCCCTCCAGGTAATATTAACGAACTAGAAGCGATCACGATTCAAAATTATTGATTGTCACAGTCTTACGCAAAAGTGACAATGAATGGATCGATCCTCGTGACGGTGCAGACTTCCAACCGTTGGTTCAATACAGAACAATAACTCGTAAAGTGCAAGACGATAATTTTAACGATTTACTGAGCCCCGGTAAACCGATAGCCTACTTTGAAAAGGAAACGCCATTATGAAGCTAAACGTCAAAGCGTACAATTAAATTTTACGAAGCAATCGTAGGCAAATGTAGTGGCAATCAATTTTATTGATCCGCGACCGTGTAGTGTATCAAAATTGTATGTTTAATCGTGTGAATAAAAACTGCATCAAGGTTTCGCGTAACTTGTTTCTATTATTTTTGATACATAACTCATACTTCTCTCAAGATTTTCGCTCTATTATTACGTCTTATATAATACAAAATGTAAATATTAATTGAAATCCTATTTGGCCATATATCACGCGTCACGTAACGCAAACGTGACGATACACGATTAAAAACAATACATTAAATGGCGCTTCATTCAACATTGACACGTAATTTGTCTTTTTTGTCCCATTAATGCTAAACAAATGCTGACAAAAACATATCTTAAGACATGAGCCGAGGTCGTTGGCTGTCAGAGTGGCATCGTCATGCTGCGAAATAGAATAGTCTTAATAGAACAAACTTATCATGTAAAATCTATATCTACCTATTATAATCTGAAGCCAACTCTGCCTTAACCAAAAGTAGTACAGAATCAAAACAACAGTTACACTATTGTTAAATATTATCAAACAGATCATAAACTTGTCGCTGGTATGTTGTATTAATAAGCAAAACTTCCGTTATCAATGCTTTAATGAAATTATTCCTTCACAGAATGTTATTGTTAAGCGAATTACGATAATACAGCTAAAACAGACTACCTAGTGATCTGTGGCATCTTCGAAACCTGTTTTAATCGTGAATATTGGTGCATTTGACCGGTTTTGATCTCAGGATTCGTAACTCACATGTTACACAAATTTTCGTAGTAAAAAAATTGGCATTTTATAGTCGGTAATACATTTACGATTCTGTTATTGTTTGAACCGATATCTCGGTTGAATACAAGGAATTCAAATACTATTCCGACTATTGCTACGCTTATTTGACCTAAATATGTGGAATTTCGTAATATTGACGCCTTGAACTTTCGATATTTTAGAATGAAACTGCAATATTTTGAAAAATTGAGATATGTGGGTTTTAAGAGACAATAGAAGGTCGGCACATACATTTTTTCGATTGTTATGAATAAATTAACTAATTCTTTTTGTGGTATAACCTTGAGTGTAACAAGTTTCTGGTTGGTATCTGGTACGTTGGTGTTAATCTCTATTACAGGTTAGAAAAGCATAATCGATAGCGGTAATGGATGATAGTTAACTTGTTATAGAAAATATACATTAGCCATTAGCGCATAAGATCTCTCATTTTCTATTTTTTATGTTCCAAATTAAATTACTAAAGTAAACAACTGCTAAAGACAAAATCAATATATAATTTACGGTGTAGATATCTAAAGATATATTATTTAAATTTAATTTTAGGCTGTTATATGTAGACTATATAACATATGAAATGCGGATTAGAATATATCACCAAAGTTGAACGTACGGTATCTAAAAGCACAGCCATAAGCAACATGGTACATCAGTACAAGTTTTGTGACAAAGGTCCCGGGGTCAACGACCTGTTTGGCGGGCGGATCACATTTTAAAATGCACCGTGGAACGTGGGGCTACGTTTAAAAATGCAAAAAATCGCAAAATAAAATCCTTTCTTAAAGATAGCCTTTAAAATTTGTTTGACTTAAAAAAAACATTTTTTTGTTAAACAAAACTACTGTATGTCGATGAAAAAAAATTGTATGTTTTATTTATGTAAGAAACATTGAAATATTTTGCATCAAACTTCAATATTGTTTAAAGAAAGTGTCTGCCATTTAATTATAACAATCGCGTCAATCTCTAGGAGGTTGGTAGATTGCTGTATAAAAAAGCTATCAATTTCCCGTTAATCTCAAAATAGGGCTTTAGAAAGGTAAAAGTAACACACAATGTATAGCAGATTCTACCGTCCCACTTTGCTTAGGATTGTAACTTCCGTTGATAAATCCGGTTTTTTCTCGTAGTTAAAAATAGATAACGTACGTATTTAAATGTTTAACGGTCGCAGAGTTCTGTTGATTTGTACAATTATTTTGCAAGCAATTTTACTATAGATTCCTTTACACATTTAAGTCAAGTAAGTTTCTACTTTATCTTTTAAACAACTACAAAATTATAGGCAATTATTTTGTTCTCCTTGTATATTCCTTACTGCATGATAAATATATATATTCAATGCCTACCTATCACTATTTGAAAAAGGACATTGCAGCAATAGTCTTTGATGGTTACGACAACATGATGTTGTATAAGCTGAATATCTAAAGAAATAATTACTTATAGAAACACACATTATGATATAAAGCAAGTTTATATCTTTAACTCAAATTTAAGGTCAACCAGATAATCATATGACATTTTCACCATGCATGGTTGCTGTAACCTAACTTAACAACAGAAGTTTTAAGCTTAACCCAGCACCCAACGCACCAATATTATTAATAGGAGACTATGTACAGAAATAAATTACTTACAATAATAGGACTGGAGGGAGAGTGCTATGTCAGAATCATCTGAAAGAATTAGTCAAGCTTTTTCTTATAATGACAAAGTCAAATATTCGATAACTTTTAAAGCTTACAATTAAAGAGATTTTGTACTCGTACGAAAATTATGAACTCTCACATACCCTAATATGTACTTTAAAGCCTTTTAAAACTTGAATAAGCAAGTTTCAATTTTACTTCCAATATCTCATTATTACACAAACCACACTGTTATGTGCAAGTTATAAGTGGATATGAATTGAACCATAGAAATATACAAAGTGATAAAGAATATACTAAAAGGTAGAACATTTCTAATTAAATTAATTTTAAGGTTTTCAGTAAGCTTTGCCTTTCACAACAAAAAAAATACAATAACAGTTATTATTAACAATGTAATCTTACTTACAGCTATAATAATAACCCCAAGTTGGTAGTCCAATTGCAACAGCCCCAACTACAAAGCATATAAACCCTAGTATCACAACAGCTAGAGAGTAGAGTGTTTTTCCCCTGGCCATGACTGCATGTCTCAGCCAAACTCATAGAACCTTCTACAGGACATCAGGAACTGTGCATATCACCAAGTACTACTTTCATCTGCAAAAGGTTTTGGGAATGTAAGTTTATTTATTAAGACTTTGAGCTTAAAGTAACTACCATATTACATTATGCTTGAAAAAATATTTAAGTCCACCACCAACAGAGCATTATCCAAGATTATTTTGTAACTACCCTGGCCATTACTAGACAGGTCTAAGTTACTATATACACTTTTCTAATTTATGTGTAGATGGTTTTAATTAATATTGAAATGTATACTTAAATAACTTTTTAGAAATAGACACAGTTATTTAAACTGAAAGATATACTGAAATCTTGTAAGAAAGTAATGTTGAAATTAAATATTTTATTTAAACATCCATAACGTTGGTATTCTAATAAGACAATGTGTATTCTACTAGAAATCTTACTTGAAGAAATAGTTACGATAATATCTATTTGTAAAATGCTCATTCAAGCATGCATTCAACATCAAGTTACAACTAAATTACAGTTACTTAAATGGAACTTTTACTCACATTTGTCGCATTCACGAAGAAATCACACGCTGTTCACTCAAGTATGCGATATTTAAATTCAAAATGAAATAACATAACTTCAATAAAACATTTCAATTGTTTTCACTGTACAAGCTACACTACACTTTTACGAACACTTCATTCGCACCTAGACTTACGCTAAATCTAACTAAAGCAAGTGATGGGATCAATGCTGATATAACAAACAAAACACGATCACCAAGAGACGAATCTCTTACTAAAAAATTAATCAATTCTGGTTAGAAATTTAATTTTCTTCTTTAAAAAACACAATCGCATAATTTGATCAAACCTCCGCAAGTTTTTGAATTATTATAAAAAGTTATAATACTTGACGGAAATACGAACTCGTTTTCCACGATATTAATTTTAATTTGTAACACCGTTTACAGTTAACGCGCGCGAGAAGCAAATTGAAAAATGAAAAAATGAGCACTAGACTGTAGAGTAGAAGTAGACAGTAGACTATTCGACAGGAGTTACCTACTAAGCAGTAGCGCTACCAAATACCATATTTGTGACTTTTCAGAGATTTCAAACATAAAATCTTGTAGAATGTGTACTAATTATTACCATATAATAAGAAAATAATGTGTACTGTCATATAAAACATTGTCTTTTGTCCAACGGACACGCCATTTTCTAGACCATGACTGGAGTCTCCGAGTTGATTATGGAAAAGTTGTGAATGTCAATCTTTGGACTGTAACTGCATCTGTGGATTATAAGTGATCTGTGAAGTGTCAAGTCAACTATCATAAAATGTAAACATAGGTAAGTACATAGGTAGTAGGTAACTAGGTAGTAGGTACAACATAGTTAATACTTAATAGTACTTAGTACTTACTCATTCGCAATTAATATACAATATATATGGTAGATGCATTGATAAAAAACGGCGAGTCTCTATTAAATATTTAATTAACTAAAAAACTGCGTGTAACTAAAGAACGTGTAAAATGTGCGTGTTGTGGAAAAACTGTATCTACACAACTAGTTAACCGTGAGAAGGTTGATACTGAAACTTCAAGCGAAATAGTAAACTGGTTTAGGTATCCTTTCGATTCCATTAAAATCACATTCTTATGTCTCTTCTATTTATTTTATTATTCAATATATTTTATTAATGTGTGATATTTCATTATTTTTTCAGAAATTTTAAATACATACGATGACTGAGGATACTAATGGTATTGAATATTTAGTAACAACACTCGGAACTTTTTTAATATTGGCTTTAGTTTGCTGCATCTGCTGCTTTTGTATGAAAATCAGGTAACATTAATTATCTTAATTACCTATAACAAAACTATGATATTAATTCACTCAAAAAATCCTGTACCTTCTTCATTTGTACATTTTACCTTCTTATCCTTCCTAAAAATGATTTATTGGCTGATTACCTTTACATCCGCTTTGTGTCTTGTTGTGTGCTGTGTGCATATTTAATCCACCTCTCATTAGTAATATAATTTGATGAAAGTAAACATTTGCATTCTCTCATTACAGTGACATGAAGCTGAGGAATTATATACTGGAGATGGCAAAAGCAAGAAATATTCATGTAGATCTTGAAAAACTAAAACCAACAAACACTACTTGTCAGTCTCCGTATGCTAATGAAAACTGTACAATCGTTGTACCTGATGTTGCCATAGTTCTGTAGATTATTGGTGAGATTTATTATTTTCATGTTTATAATGTTAACCTTACAATATGATTGACAAAAGAGTATTACCAGTACAGTTTAGGTTGCAGGCATTTAACATTACTTTTCTGTAATCTCTTGAAGGAGATCCCAGTAATTGAAGAATTATAAATGAGAAATATTATCTGATTTAAATAAGTTAAGTATTGAATTGTACATGCTTTATGTAATTTGTTTATTATAAATTTATTTATTTAGTATTATTGTAAATTATTGCAAGATTCTAGTCTTTGAAAATGTATTTGGGTTTATTTGTACATGTTTATTATTATTATAACTTTTAAAAAGGCTCTAAAGAAAAACTAAGGGGTTAATCTTTGGTGCCTTTGTTGAAATGAGTTCAATCATTATGTTATTTACTTAAATATTTTATTTGAAATGTCATAAATTCCTTTGTAAAATATTGATTTCTATGGAATAACACTTTGTTTAATTATTATTAGTAATATGTGCCATAAAAACCTGTCTGATTTTATTTGTGTATATAAAGCTGTATTTGTTACAGTATATAACCAAAGACTCAATTTATGTACTGAACACGCAGTAGTTGTATTTTCCATATTGTCAATTTTATTTACTGTTACCATATTAGTGTGTATTGTGCCTTATTGTGGCCAAATTAAAATTATGTATCTACAATTGGTGAGAAAATCTATTTTGTCCTACAATGTAATGAACCTGGCGTCTAAATGCCGTTTAAGATTTAGTGCATAAATGCTGCCGTCTTCTATGGCTTATTTGTGGCATCTAAAATAAGTCATTCAATTATAATACCAAATATTCTAAAGAAACATTATAAAATTTCTTAGACTAATGTATAGGATTTATAAGTAGATATACATAGGTATACCGAAAAATGTTACAAATTAACAAGACATTTTAGCATACCCAAAAAAATCTAGAAATGTCATAGTTTTTAGGCCTGCTTTATCTAAGTAGATGCCAACGGGCTTCTCTATATAGCATTTATTCACTTTTAAATATGATCGGACAATCAAAATGTGTATTTTTTTTCTAGAAAACTGCAAGTTAGTTTATAAAACATGATAAGTGCTCTCTTGGCCTGTCAGTAATTAAACGTAAGTAACATCGAAATGCTCTAGTAATTTTATATTGATGAGCACTCGATGTGTTATCCCGTGTGGAATCACTGTTAGGAAAGCTTAATAAAAACTACATACATTTCTATAAAATGTCCTCCTTTATGGTTCTAAAAAACTTGTGACTACTCAATAAAACGAAACGCACATAATAGGTTATTGTATTATTTTCAAAATTTTTGTATACACATATTTTATAAAACTTGAACGACTGATTTTCGTTTTGTAAACTATACAATTAGATGTATTATTTATTTAAAGAAATCAAGCAATACAAAGCTAAGTTTGCTCTTTCAGTCTGTTATAGATGAATTATTTATTTCAAAAAAATATACAACATTACAAAGCTAAGTTTGCTGTCTCAGTTGTTCCCGCCAGCTTGATCGAACGCGATCTTTCAGCGTTGGGTTTATTCTGCTTTCTTTCATCGACATTCCAGTAGTGAACGACTTTCGGCGGTGATACTTCGCAATTCTCTAGCATTGCGAAGTATCCCCGCCAACTTGACTCTAGTCAATTATTCTTAGTAGATATTTTTTAAATATTTCATATGAACAGTGTTATTAGTTACCATACTGCATTAGATATAGCTGTGTATGTGTTCACGATACTTTTTTAATAAACAATTTATAAATCTCTGTTTTGTTATGTTATTAAGTCATATGGACATGACACTTAAGGTATTCGTGATATAGCTTAATCTCTTAAAACATACCTAATTGATTCGTTATTTTAAAGTTAGTGGATTTCAATACATATGTTTGAGAATTAAATATTTTCTCCTTGTATATTAATTTACAGGTAATTAGGGCTTAGTGCCTGGTTGAGTGCGAAAGCGACCCCAGGGCCCTTTCAATGCGGTCTTGTAGGTTTACCCGAGGTGGTTTTAGTGGGTATTGCCCACCTCGTCTCTGAAAAGCAGAGGCACCAGCGTGGGTTGAGTCCCACATATCCTTTATCCTTTGGGACCAGGGAATGTGGAAATGCATTTCCACCTCGGAAAAAAAAGGTAATAAGTGCTTGTGTTGTAGAATTATTTGCACCGAGTTACTAAGTGGTATGTAATCGTAATAACTACTTAAAGTCGGGAGTATTATAGCGTATCAAGTGACCTAGATGCGTATATTTTGGAACAGTTAGCGCGATACATCTGTGACGGATTACACTAGCAACAATGACTATTCAGGTTTTGTAGGTATTTTTATTAAAACGTTCACAAATGTATAACATGGAATTTACTGAACTGTTTATTGTTATTTATACCTATGTTAAGTACTGAACCACGTTATCAATATATTTCTGGTATGTTTATTTTATTCATGTAATTTGATGTCTCAATGCGTTGCTATATAATGCATTTTGTTATTTGCAAGGGACATATTACGTAATCAAACACGCTGAAAAGAATTTAACATGGTGCGGAGCAGGACTCAAAGTGAGATATATTTATTTATTTTACACTTTATCGCACTTAAACACTAGAAGCAAATGACATTAACAGATGTTAGTACATATAAGAGTAACGGGCGGACTTATCGCTAATAAGCGATCTCTTCCAGACAACCCACAATACCGAACGTTGTTAGCTTGGAGTTCACGAGTACGTAAGTATCACTGTTTGGCTCAAGTTTTTTTATGTACAAAAGACAAATCCCATGTTAGGCTCGAGCTGCGGATGTACAGTATTTTTATTTCTATCATCTATGCGGGGTTCGGTGTAATAACTTCTAAACTACTTAATAAATTAGTCGGTTGTCTGAATATACCGTGATTATTGGTTGTAAAATAGAGCTCCACCCTTGTTTTATTGCAATACATAAAATTGCCGAGTTGTAAAATTGTGGCCAAAAATAAAAAAGTTCCCCTAGGACCGCAGTAGCAGTAACTTCTGGTTCACGATGTCTATTCCATAAACTTACCTATTTTATTAAACGAATTCTATCCCGAAATAATCACGACGGTATTTAGAAAGCTTAATGTCTTCTATATATTGTCACGCCAAATGGATTTGTATATAAAATGGGAATAGAGAATTTCTAGGCTATTTTATAGAATCTATTCTTATAAGCTATCTTGAGACCGACCGAGTGCCCTTAAGCGGGTTCACACTTGAAATAATCTATAGCTATTAATATTTTCAGTCTTTTATATATTTAATATCAGTTACAACAAATAAAATATGACCTATATAAAACGATGATTTTATCAATTAATTCACAATATAATTTAATAACCTCAATTACAGTTAATAAAGTATTTATAGGCTGTTTTTCTTTAAATGTTTATATCGTAAAGCTTCAGAATAATGGTTGGATAATCGACAGAATTTATAGTGAATAATTATATGAAAATATTTTTTTATCGCGAACCTAATACATATTTATTCCATCGTATTTATCATATTTCCTCGCTTGACATACACTCATCAAAGTTATTAATCATCTTAGGGGTAGGAAAATATTCGAGCCCCGTGGCATACTAATGCGATGTTTACAAGCAACCCCTGCTGAATTCTGAATGAATTCTTCAAACGTGCAATAACATTAATAAAATCTCATCGGCGCCATTAGCTGCACGTTAGTACATAAATTATTTATCAAGGTGCACATCAATTATTATACATAATTCAAATTGGATTCATATATTTTTCAGCTTAAAACGATAAAATATAGTATAGGGTCCTTCACGAACAGTAGCACTCCCTTAAAGGCCGGCAACGCACTCACGAGCTCCCAGCTACGTGAGTGTATATGGGCAGTGACTTCACCTTAACGGTTTTCCTCCTGCTCGTTTATCCCCGTTTATAAAACAAGATATAATAAAATCACAATGACACTACGGAACTTAACACTGTCTTTGTGATGCAAGGAATTATCCTTTCTTCACTATATTCATCCATCTCGGTTATAAAACCTAAATAGGAATCTCAGGAATTCGTGAATATATAGTATATACGAGACGACGGTTTTATTCATACTAACACATTCTAAAGACTACCATGTTTTGTAGAATAGCTTGAATGGAAAAATTGCTAATTCAATTTGACTCCAGCGGCAGTTAACTGGCCCGGCTCAAATTAGCGGCTCCGTTAACATCTGCACCCTGATTTATATCCCTCTGAGATTCGGCTCATTGAGTTTAGCCGTTTAATTTATAAGAGAAAAGCGTTTGTGGGTCTGCTTATATTCTGTGTTACTTTCTTAAGTTCACACATTGAATTATTTTTATTTACTTTGATATTTTGTTGAGAAAGGAAGGGACCACTGACTGGCCGTAGTGACTGAGGAAGTGGTATGTGTGGTGGCCGGTCGTGATGGCTACGCGATGCAGGATTGATGACGTCATCGTTGACGTATTGATCGTACTGGTTGTAGCAATTTAATAATAGATGTCGCTAATAACACAACTTAAATTATTTAGTGCTAAATCATTTATAAGTAAGGTTTAATACAATCTCTAAGTTCAAATAATGTTATTAAGTTAAGTTATGTTAGTAATGATAACTTAATTTACAATATTTAATTTGCGTGTTAAGTCCCAGCCCTTGACCGGACTGGAGACTTAATAAGATCTTAAGCAATTTATTTTTATACCACACCATGAACGTCCTACATAGCTAAATTATTTTTAGTTAACTCGAGCAAGAGGGCAGTAAAAATATATCGTTTTTGCAGTCGGCTCTATAACAGAGATTTACTCTTCATTAAATACTTTTATAGAGTACTTAGAGGGTTGATAAAGCGAAAACTTGTCAACTTTCATTCAATACTAATTGGGTCGGGTAAAACTACTTCAAACAATTTAACAGAGAATTTAATAAATTCATCATTATTACGAACATTAAACATTTTTTAATAAATTATTTTATACTTGTATTTTCCATTACTTCATAGTAGAGTCAAAATATTTCTAGTTTTTTGTTCAAAAAGTGCTGTAAAGTATATATTTAAAGCCTTTAATAATTGCTTTGTCAACATGCTATAATAATAAGCAATAATACATTTTTAAGTAACTACCAACCAACTGTAGATCGGGAAACTGGCTTAATGGTAGACGCAATTATGTAAGTATTAACATTATAACATGTATTATGTATACCAACGAACAAAGACAAAGTCCTCAAATAATATTTAATCAAATCAAAAAAAGTTTTTAATTCCATTGATATGAAAAGGGTTATCTAAACAGATCATGACACAAAGTTTTGTCGAAAGGTTGATAAGGGTCACATTTTAACACCTAATGGAAATTAATTATTATTATTATAAATTATTTAGTATATCTATGTGACATAGATATACTAAATAATGATTTAAGGAAAATAATCAAGAAGTTTATTTATAATTTTTTTCTGCATCGTTTCCGTGATATCGTGAAAAAAGTGTTTTCACCCCTTCTTCCAAGATGGCGGCCGAGGGACAAGGTTAACACACCACATGCTTGAGGTTAAACTTCTATCACTGTCCCAAAAATCTATTTACATGTAATATATTATTATTAAAAAAAAAGATCTATTCTAGAACAATTACATATTTTTAAACCACCAAGGCACATTATCTAATTGGTTCGGAAGGTAGCGCAATAATTGTTGTTTTTATTTTCTGCAAAAAAATGAACGAATGAATTTGTTGAAAGACAAATTTGAAACATCAATTCAATTACTTTAATGATTTTCCATTAATATAATTTCCTGGTATATTGACTCAATTTCCACTATCACACGGCTGTGAAATGGCTCACACGGCTCATTAATTGGGTATTTCCAATAGGTCTTTGATGGCTTACCTTCGTATGAAATGTAACACGTTTACACGAAAAGAGTGAAATATTGTTATAAATCAATAACTGTTATGTGAAAAACCTACATAAGATCGCTGGATTATAGACGTTTTCATTAGGATTCAAACGAGCAGGTGAATTTTCAATGAAGTGCTAATTACCCATAGACACCTGCACCGCCAGTAGACTTTCAAGTGAGTTGCTGGCCTTTAAGGGAGAGGTAAGCTTTCTTAAAGGTCCCAAGGTCCCACGTCTGGGCAAATACGATATTTTTATTTAAACACACACTCACACATGTTAAATTAAATTGTGTGTGTTTTGTGTACACTTAAGTTCCCCCTATTATCTCTCACCAAGTTAATTGCAATACGAACTAGGTAGGTTTAGCGTACGGAAATTGTGATAGAAGGGAAATTGAAAATCTCTTGCACTTAATGAAAATTTCTGATAGCGTCGATAGCAGATTTAATATCAGAATGTTAAATATTATCATCGAGTGTAACATATAAGTTTATTACACACATATAAAAGAGTTTCTTTGTGAAGTTTTATATAGCAGTATAGCCTTCGGCAAGACAACCTTCATCTTTTATATACTATTATTTTGAATCCCGAAATTCCCTGTATCAAACATGATTTCATTCCTACAGTTACGATCCATAGGAAGTTGTACTCTTGAAAACTTATAACTCTCATTTCGTTGCTTATCCGCTGCACTTCTATCGAATTATCTCCTCTTATCTCTCCGTTTAGCTCCTCCTTCAGTTGTCATCACGTTATATCAATGCCATCGAATACCTTAAGTCCCTGTTAAGTCTATTTACGTTGTGTATTTATCATATCTTGGGTATTGTGTATTTATAGTTATCGTATTTCTTGCACTTAATCATTGGAAGCCTGGAAGAGAGCCTGTAGTTAGCTATGAGTTTTTGAATTGTAGTAACGTAGTGTTTATAAATAAATAGCTTTAAGCAAAGCCAGAGATGACGTATTCATAAAATAGTCTAATTTTAATAGTTAAACACTATTTAATTGTTATTATTAAAATATGAAAAGACTGGCACTGGGTAGGTATAGCTTTAGGAGTTTCAGATGTATACTTAACTGTCCCTTCGATGGGGCAGAGGACGGCCACAACGTACCTCCGTCCATCATCAGCTTCGCGTATATCGCCATAAATATATTTGGACTGTCACGTCTCCGTTGTACTTGGTGATATCAGTCAAGCACAAGTTCTTTGTTCTCATCATCATCTCTGGTAAAAGGATTTTATAATGATACAAAATCACATATTTATTTATTTAACGGCCGAAATAAGAGACGTACACAAACGACGGTTGTCTGGAAGAGATCGCTTATTAGCGATAAGGCCGCCCGTTGCTCTTATATGTACTTACATCTATTAGCGTCATTTGCTTCTAGTGTTTAAGTGCAATAAAGTTTAAATAAAATAAAAATATTTTTTAAATATCCAAGCATAATTGACTTTACAAGTCAATTGTCAATTGGGACAATATGTCTGTATTGTCCCAATTGACGTTTTCTTGCAGATTTCTCAATGTCTGGGTGTTCGTATTGCGGCAGACGAGTAAGTTTTGATGTTTTAATTATAAGCAATTAGTTTGTCATAATTAGTGTTAAGACTTAAGCTCACACTGTAATGTTCTCGCATTTCTCTTGAAATTAAAATATGTAATGATATAAGTATAACATTCATTTATATTACTGTAATTAATATTAGCCAAAACACGAGTAGAATATGAAAATTGAACTTATCATTTGAGTATCTTGTTTAAGATAAACAAGCTATAATATTCTTGGTAAATTTATTATTCCCTTCAGAATTAATTAATAACTTGGAAATATAATTAGACGATAATAACATTCAATTTTCATTAAAGTCGTTCGCTTATAATTATCTTATAATTAACTCGTATTAAAGATTATATTTCTTTACGTATCATCAATGTTCTACACGAGAATGCGGCTACATTAATACAACGATGCCTTTGACGATGTTTTCTGACATCTGAGAATATAATTATCAACAATTGGTGCCTTCAAATGGTGGTACAAATGGTTGAGATTTGAGATTCCAGGATCATAATCCTCTTCATTTGCATCCATTAGAAATATGCTGACCAGACTGAACAAATAATCAAAATTATTCGTCGTATTTAATGCTCATCACAAACTTGTGGAGGATTCAAAAGTTTCAGACCCCGTAACTTGAGCTCCGTTTTAAGGTTGTTATTCAAAATCGTTATTCGAAATATAATATTAAGAGCATGGATCGTAAGAGTTTTTATTATGTTACATACTATAAAGCTGAACTCTGATGAACATAAACATAATTTTAGACTAGAACATTTTTATATTATCATTATAGATTATTTTACCATTTTTTTTAAACGTAACGTAACGTAAATAATAAAATGGGTAAAGGTCACGTGTTAAACACATTTATATAAATATAAATTGGTAATGGTTCCAAGTTATATTGGAACCAAATCAATGGTTGCAAATTGTTTAACGGTCTTGTAAACAGATTGTGTTGACTTTATAAGCATTTTAAACACCTTTAAATCCTGATGGTGTTCACATGTATGTTGAATCTTGTTTGTATTATTATATATATTGTATTTTGTTTTATCTCTTAAATGTTTCGAGTTCCCATATAATTGTTTTATGTGTATACCTAGTTTTATTATCTTATAAGTTTATTGTTTTTTTTCTAAATATATTTAGCACATAAGATGTTTGGGGACAGATGTAATAAAATAAAATAAAATGGTGTTTTCTATTCATATAACCAATTTTCTCGAACATTGCCACATTATCTGACATAATGGAGAAAGTCAAGAGAAACTTCAATTTGAACTAGTGCAAAGGAAGCTTTTACGTAGGTAATTCGCAAAGAAGGCAACAAAGTGGAGACTAGGAGGTTCCAACGAGCCGGAAACTCGGGACCCCTCAAGAGCCTCCAACAAGACTGGTCTTATTCAAGCAAGACTTGTAGCGATCCGATCGTTTTACTGTGTGCTTTAGGTAAGATAATTAAACATACATTTTCAATATATGACATAGGAATGCTATAAATGGTTTTATAATAAAAATAATAGTTTAATTGGTTAGTGAACTTCTTTCAAAATCTGAATATGATTTTAATGTATTTGATTGACATTGCTAGTTTAAACGATTTGTTATTAAAAGTACGTTTATTCTTTAGACAAATGAGAGCTGAACTAGCGCTTGTAGGGGAGTCTGGGCGCCATTTTGGTTGTGGTGACAGTATGTTCGGGGCGAAGGCCTGTCTTTGGAAAACAATTGTACAGCACGTCTGACCGAGTTGGGAGACACATCTGTTGACAGTGAGATCGGTGCCCTGAACACGCTACTCTTTATAATTGTGTACTTGATTACTATTATAATAACCGTATTTTTGTTCTCGTACATAATGACGCCCACTAAGCCCCTAGAGAATTCGAGACTTCTTTTTCGAGATATATATATTACAATAAAATATCGGATACTTTTACAGTACATAGTTTTACCTATATCTTGATTGAAAATTGTAAGTTTTAGGGACTTATTATTTACTTACTTACCTAACTACTCTGATTTCACCACTCATGTTATACGAAATCTAAACTTGTAAAAATATTTGAAATGACAATAATTCTAGAAGGTATTACAGTATTTATATGAATAAGCATTCTGTAAATGTATTCCTTTTTTAAATTTTGATTTCCTGAGTAGCGATTTGCAATTTCTACGAGATTTTTTTAAGATGGAAAGCTTGTCTGAAATTTGATGTAGAAATGTGCTGTTTTTGAAGACAAGTAGTGTAAATATAAAAATTTCTCAACAGTTAACAAGTCTTCGGTAGTATAGAGGTCAGTATCCCCGCCTGTCACGCGGGAGACCGGGGTTCGATTCCCCGCCGGAGAGTTCTTTTACTGTAATGAGTGAAACCTTTTAAACAACTCATTTCATGTACTATGTTACGAATGTTCGATTGTAATTTATGCATAACATCTGCATACGTAAGTTTTGTAATATATTTGAGCATAAATGGGTCGCAGGTTAATTCAATTAAACATGTGAAATTGAACTACGCCAGTAAATTACGTAATAATTAGTAGCAAATATTTAAACGCGGTATCGAAAATAAAAATATTGAATTAAACTGTTAATTTGTGAACAGTGTTAATGAATAGTCTAGTGGGGACTGATAACCTTATTTGATGTCGGTTAAATTAAAACCGCGTGAAGATTTATTTATATAAAGAAAGAAAGAATGAAAATATGTTTATTTGGACACACACACACGGCACACACAACATCACAATAAATTATACATATAATAGTATTTTTAAAATTAACTCAACATATATATTATATACAAAACAGGAATTCGAACTCGTTTGTTCGAATTCGCTGTTTAACAGGCCTTCGTCAACGTGTGAGGTCGCGTGAGAAAATAGGGTTAAATGGTCCGTAGGGAACAGTGCTTTTGACACTAGAGCTGGACAATCACAAAATACAGTAGATTTTATTGTTTCGAACGGGTTTGCCTGCTGTATTATGAACGTATTACATTCTATTACGTATTGTCTTTTATGTAGATAATTATTTATTACTTATTCCGAAAGCAAAAAAAAAACAAAAATAAATCTAAGAATTTCTTATACTCGTCCACTTTTATTCCTACATACAGATAATCATGAAATAGATACAAAAATATGAACCCAAATTGTTGAAGCTATACAATTTTATATGGTTCAGATAGTATACTACTTAATATACGAGACGTTTTTGGGCCTTGACAACTAGACGTTTAATTAGGTTGATTGTCATTGTGTAAACATATTAGTTAACATAAGGTTTGAGGTGACTGGTAATAAAAATACATGTTTATTTTATTAATGATGACATTTATTATAATGGCTTACTAGCTGAATGGAAGGATATTGTTAAGCCAACTAAACTTTGACACTCGTTTTCTAGGTAAGTTGATACTGTTGTTACGGCGAATCTACTGTAATTTCAGTAACACGGGAACATCTAAATGAATAGGAACATGATAAAGGATATTTCCTTCGCACTGACCTTTTATTTCACTCATCCCTGTGTTTTTGCAATATTACCGAATTCCCATTCAGCAGATAAGGATAACAATATTTATTTATTTAATAACACTTTGTTGCACTGAAACAGTAAAAGTAGGTGATTAGAGTAAATGTTAATATATATAAGAGCAACGGGCGGCCTTATTGGTAATATGCGATCTCTTCACGGCAACCCGTAAAATAAAGAATACGTATAATACAAATATCTTAACTTAAATCAATACATTGCCAAATATTCAAAATAACTTTAATAACACAATACTGTTAAGGAAAAATCGGAGAGAAAGGAAAAAGGACAAATTCGTATCATTGATCCGACGCCGTAGGCCGGAAGCACGTAAACCGTTTATTAGTTATATGTATATCTCTGATGTATTTATTAAAACACGATTAAGTCGCTCTTTCTAATTTTATATCATTGGATATTTTCCGATGTTTGAAGTTACTACTTGCTAAATTCATCTGGAAGATGATGATTAACCGACTTAGACCCAAAGATAAAGTACAGAAGAAAGAAGTCCTAGATATTACAATTATACATTTTATTTAGTAGAGAGTAAGTATTGAAAGCATAAATGACATAAGCCGGTGTATATATCCATGGATTGGGTTCTTAAATGTCGGTCCTAAAGGCACCTATCCTAAATATATATGCAGTGTAAAATCTATTTAACGATACTGAAGGGACTGCGCATTTATTTATTTGTTACAAGCTGAACCAACCAAAACCAATTGATTTCGTCGCTTTAGAGAGTTTGTCGTAAAATTTAGGTGACGTTACATGGATATCTATATATCTATACTTATAATAAGATAGTAAAAATCGAATGTCTGTACATTAAATATTTTTCCAAAAATCTGAAAGGAGGCAATTGAAGAAGGGTCATAGGAACCAAAAAAACAATTTTTGGAATTCTTGTCTGTCTGTCTGGTACATTATAACTTCAGAACTACTAACCGGATTTAAACTCGTTTTCACAGTTGGATTACATATAATTAGGAGCGTTGTCAAAACTTTGTTTCGTCAAAATCGGTTAAGGGAAAAAGAAGTTATGGTTCATTGAAAATTTACTTCAACCACTGCTTCAAAACTTTTATACACTTATATTGATTGATTACTGTATTATTATTAGTATAGATTAGTTATATATTATTAATTGTTAAATATGTTCTAATATAAGTTAATCTTAATATTAAAACTTATGAGAGGTAACAAAAACAAGATATAACGCAGTGCGCGCGGGCGCGGTTGAAGTGTTGAACAATGTGCTCGATAGATGGCGTTGATAAAATTCGTCATCAACCTAGATCGCGGTATTAAGATGCTCCATTGTGTAATGACTACCGTGCAGTTCAAACTTTCATTATTGTTTTATCCTATGTATATTTGGAGTGAACACTACGTATACAAACTAGTAAAAGAAACGAGTAAAGAGACGTATATCGTTTGTCCGCATCCAATATCCATTTTTCCACCTACATCCTCAACGTTAATGAGGTTTACCTTTTATTATTTGGTCAAGCTCACAAGTACATATTTCGTTCTCATAACTTCGTAAGAATTTTCTTTCAACCCTTACCCGCTGAGGAGTTTTACCTTGCATCATCAGCTAATCCACATAAGAAGATCACTATCAGAATATAAAATTGTCAGAAAAGTAATTGCCTGTAAGTTAATTTGAAAGTTGCCCCTGAATCATCGGATCCTGTAAAGCTACATCATCCCCGAGTAACACAGGCTATATATAATTCCAATTGTAACAAGATTTTAGCCTGTGAAAGAAAGCCCGAGATCATTAAAAAACGCTATATACTTAACCAAATTACACGTGGGCGAAGCCGCGGGCGGAAAGCTAGTATTTAATATTCGCCGCAACCATTGACAAAATGATCCCCGGTATGTTTTATGATCGTAGGCTCATGTGTCTTTTTTATTAAATGAAAGCAATAATAAAATTGAATGTAACTAAATATGTTTAACATATGATCCTTGGCTGTTATCGTCTTCATACGAGTATGAAGTGCGATGCGGGTGAGGGAAAAGTTTCATGTTAGTGCTATACTAAAGTAGTTTCCTAAGTTTTATCTTCTAGAACCCGCAGACATGGGTAACGTGCGATAGCAGTCTCTATGTAAGCTCTATTACTTTATCATATATTGCTAAAATCTGTTATCAAAAACGTATTATGAAACTTACTTAATTAGCTATTGTTAAACGTAATCAAACTTTTTAAACAAGACACCGTGGCATTCTTAGGTGATTGTGACCACCATCACATGAATTCATGACATAAGTTACGAAGCTTTATTTTATATTAGACCAATAAGCTTACACTACACTGGAAGCTTTTTGGTACAAATTATCTAACTGTAGACTTCTAACGTTTTGACGCTCTGATAAATATTCAAAAGCGGAGCTTTGACAACGTTTAGTTATATCGAAATTCCGTTCACAATCATAAATAATTACTAAACATATCATATTTCAATAGAAATTTATATGATAGTTGTCTCTTATTTATATAAATGCCTACAGATGTCTCGCCGTATAAACAAAATCAATGTATCCAACCATCAACGAAAGCATCTTTGTAATCTTTGTGTATTCGCTGTAATAAAAATACAGATCACCGATCTATCTTTATGGGGATCTTGTTCTCAACACAACACACATATAAATTGTTATATTATAGTCCCAATAGCCATTACCAAAAAACATGTTAGACCATTTCCAATATATTGCAAAAACAAAAATTGTCACAAAATTGACACGAGTTCGCTACGAAATAACTGGGTCCCGCGGGAGTACGCTTGAGTTATGGTATAGAGCTTACGTCAGCAAAGCGAAGAAACTTGAGGGAATTTTTTTGCACCTTAGCGACCGCATCCCGCGTCCGATAAGGATGTTTCAATCTATTCACATGGGGTTTTAATGGTTTATTTGTTTTTACTGAATGAAAATTACAGGGTTTTAGATAACTAATATATTCTGAAGCAAGTTTTAATCTGTGACAATTCTCAAATTATTCATTCATTTATTTTTTGGTATTGCATTTAAAACTAATTCTCATATTATTGTATGGTATTCATAAAACATGGATCATGCTGATGATCCCAGCTGTTCTGTACAGGACTATTAAAATAAATATCTTATTTAAAACAAATATCTTATTTAAGACAAATATCTTATTTAAAACAAATATCTTATTTAAAATAAATATCTTATTTAAGACAAATATCTTATTTAAAACAAATATCTTATTTAAGACAAATATCTTATTTAAGACAAATATCTTATTTAAAACAAATATCTTATTTAAGACAAATATCTTATTTAAGACAAATATCTTATTTAAAACAAATATCTTATTTAAAACATAAGTCTTAAGACATTTTTTTAAATTATATAGCCTTGTTTAATCGTGGTAGCTAAGCAGTAACATCCCTCGGTACACTGGAGCTTTTAAATAAACCTTCCTTTTGCTATCAATTCATTCAGACCAAGACAAACATGTAGTGATAGAACGGATTTCCAATTTCCGTTGCTATAGCTCTCATTGGGCGCGCAATCAAAAGCGTTTGCTATCGATTAAAACGAACAGACGTAGTGGTCATAAATTGAAATCTGGTATTTTCCTATTAAAAGTGAAATAAATTTTCTGTTGCCTTTTAATATTTACAACTCACAAAGCTCGTCAGATATTTGCACGATGATTTTATGGAACAGGATGGGATAAAATGTAAAGAAAACGATGCCAGAAGTAAATGTGTTTGCCGGCCCCTAGAAGATAGTGAGGGAAAGATTTTAAAGGAAAGAGATAAGTCTTCGAGTATCTCACCGCACGAAATGCGAACAGGATTACTATATCACTTCACTTCTTGTTTTATTGCAATTTGGATTTTTCCAAAGATTTATTTAAATTCAATGGTACTCTTAGTTTTTTTGGTATATTTCTTGTTGTTTCTTGTTTTATGTATATTTCTATAAACATCATCGCGTATAAAAATTACATTTTGTATTGCGAACTAAATTTATGCGTGATTGCGTATTGTGTTGCAACACTAAATTTATAAACCATTACTTCTATTTATTATACATATATAAAATATAGAAAAACATAAAAAAATTGAACTTTTGCCTTGTTAAAGAAATTTATGGGCCCAAACATAGGTATTTGCAAAGGTTTTTACGTTACGTTGACTCAAAAGTTGTTATTACTTTTATTAAAAAGTTAAAATTAAAAACATTAGTTTTAAACCCAAGATAACAAAGGGACAATACTATAATTAAAATAAAATTGAATAAAAAACATTCAAACGTGTATATCTCTTCACTTTGTTTTATGAACGCCATTTCAATGTTTTATGAGACAATATAATAGATATCTCAATTTACAACCGATTGAATCCATTTTGATTATATAAAAAGAAAACTCTCAATTACGATAAGAGATAAGAGAGATTATTTTGATGGTAAGTTGCGATGTTTAATAATATTTATAAAGCGATAATTTATTATATAAGAAACAAAATTAACTAACCTAACTAATATAAGTCACTTAAAATAAAACAAAACACAAAACTAAAACAAGTTTGGCCCCTGTGGCGGAGTACCCACAATGCTGGCGGCATGGCCTGTATCGCGATGCTTATACGCTGAGCAAGGAAACCACCAGCTCTTGGGTCACCGGTACTGACTACCAGTCGCCTAGTTAATTCTTTATAAATAGTTTTATTTATTCATACAATTATAACGCTATTTATTGAACTGCCAGGCAATGTATTTCCAAAATGATACGACTCGGTTAAGTTCGCCGGGTCAGCAATTCAGGCATGTAAAGCTTTACTTATTGGATTTACATTTAAGGAGCGGTCCATTCTCTATAATAAGCTGTGTGTTTTCTCGATGACTCGACACGAACCTTTCTCTATTTAATGTGTTATGCTTTATTTTATATTAAAATTAAATTAAAATTAAAATTATTTTTTAGATTAAAATTATGTATCTTTATTAGGTATTATTATTAATATGTGTATGAATAAATATCAATCATAAAACTTAAATAAATATAAAATACTTTGCAGAGAAAAGAACAAAGTGGATTATCACGACTTGATAAATTGCAAATGATTGATGAACAGAAAACAGGAAGTTCCTCCGAGTTTTTATTCATATTTTATTTTTCTCAAGATTGATGTTAGTGGCTTAATTGAATTCAAATTTCAATTGGTAGGTTTAAGATGCTGGCGTTAATGTTTTAGACTTGAGTGGGAATAAAATGGCCAGAAAACAAAAACTATAGCGAGGCAAACTGCTTGATAGTGCAGTGATGATTTTATATTATTTTCTCGTATTCGATTATTGAAACGTTACTTTACTAGCGGCAAATGTTTATTTAGTAATTATTACAAGGTTAGTGGGCAATATCGCGAGGCGGTGCTTTACAAAATGTGATACGAGAATTTTACATATTGTTAACTAGGAAAATAAAAATAGAGGTGGTATAAAAATTGACGATTCAAAAGTGACTTTATAGACCTACCTTGAATAAAAATATTTTGAGTTTAATAAAATTATGAATCACTTGAAGAGAGAAAATTATTGAAGCTCACTTAAATTTGAGTTATAAAACAATCTTTGTCGAGCTTATTATAGAACCCGGAAAGGTTTTTATTGACAGTTTACTGAACAAAGCTCTAATAGTGTCCGGAAAACATTTTTAATTAAAAGTCGAACTAACAATTTTCGTAACATGTACCAAATTCTTTGTTTGATCAGTTTTACGGAGCGGAATTTACAATCACAGCCATATCTTTACAACGCTATTATAGTCGAAAACTGGACATTACTATTTGATAGTTAGTTAGTTCAATAGGTATAGGTAACGGTAATGTATATTTATTTATATATTTTCCACATAGAAACGTATCAGTGTTCACTTGGGTATGTCAAAACTCTTCTTGTAATATAAGAAGAGTTTATTATGCTTTCAAAATAAACAAGTCGGAGATACCCACGACAAATACCTTAAATATCATATTTTAAGCGTGAGCGTTCTACATCTTTCTACTATCATATATATACACATATATAATCTACATATGCTTAAACAGTATTTTTAGAGGCCAATTCAGACAATTAGCAGAGATTACATGAATGATGATTGATACTTACGTAACATTCACGTAACCTAGAAAAAATCAAATGGAATCCCTTATGACATTTATATGATAAGATATGATAGGTCATATAAAAAAAGCTTATTTTTTTATATATTCGATGACGCAACTAAGTTCTTCTAACTACGTGTATAAACTTTCACCCAACCTCTGTCAAAAATGATTTATCATCCAGATGGGTCATGATAATAAACTAGGATTCCATATATTTTAATCGATAATATAAAATACATTTGTATCGAAAAAAAGCGAAAAAAAAAATGTAACCTGATCAACTTGACATATATTCATTTTGTACAAGAATGGTTAATTCAACTGCTGTCAAACCTCAAAATCCTTAGAGCCTATTCTATGTAACAGTAGGCAGACGAGCAGTCGGGTGACTTCAAAGTGCTAACCGTTGCCCATGGACACCTGCAACGCCAGGTAGCTTGCATGTGAGTTGCCGGCCTTTAAAGGTGAGGTAGGGTTTTTTCTTGAATATTAACAAGTCGTAGTAGTTAAGGAATAACTATCCTGGCAGTTGGTTCCACAAAGGGGTGGTACTCGGCAGTAATTGAAAAAACGCAAAGTTATTTATTTATTTATTTAACACTTTATCGCACTTAAACACTAGAAGCAAATGACATTAACAGATGTAAGAACATATAAGAGCAACGGGCGGCCTTATCGCTAATAAGCGATCTCTTCCAGACAACCCACACGATAAAAGAATACTTAAAATATAATAAGACAGGTGCAAAGGGTGCGAAGTATACAAAAAAATAATAATAATAATAATAATTAAACAGAACACAACTTACATTAAAATAAGAAAAGCGAAAAATATGCTAATTTAAATCTAGAATAACAAATAATTATATTGAAGACAAGAAATGTTTACGAAGAAGTGATTTGAAAGATGATAGTGAGGAGGCTGATCGAATAGGATAGGGAAGTGAGTTCCAAAGCTTTATAGCGGACACTGTGAAGGAGTTTCCGTAAAAGGAGGAGTGGTGGGGTGGAATTTCGAGGATATGTCTGTTGGAAGAGCGCAGATTGTAGTCGTAGGGACCCATAAATTTGAAACGATTTTTGAGGTAGGACGGAGTTTGAGGACTGAAGAGGATAGTGTATAAGAGGTGGAGGATGTGGGAATCCCTGCGAAGCCGTATGGGCAACCAGCCTAGCTGCTGTCGGTAGGATGAGATGTGGTCGAATTTCCTTAGGCCAAAGATGAATCTGATACAGAGATTTTGTAAGCGTTCAAGCTTGTTCAGGAGCTCCTCACTCAGATCGGGGTAACAGGAATCGGCATAGTCTAAGATGGGTAGAAGAAGTGAGTGAGAAAGAAGGATTTTGGTACGGATAGGAAGAAAATTAGTTAAGCGTCTGAGAGCATGAGAAGATGCGTAGAGTTTGCGCCCAACTTCTTTGACATGCGACACCCAGGAAAAATTCTGGTCAAAGATCAGGCCTAGATTCCTCACTGTTCGACTAATATTTATAGTCACGCCGTCTATAGAGACAGATGGAAGACTAGCCCATTCAATTTTAGAAACAAAGTGAGGACTACCGAATATGGTCACTTGGCTCTTTAAAGGATTGATATTGAGTCCAAAGCTTTTACTCCACGCCGAGATAATGGCTAGTTCCGCATTTAAAGTCTCCATGGTAAAGGGAAGGCGGTCAAGAGTAGATTGGGCGTAAATTTGAAGGTCGTCAGCAAAGAGATGGAAAGACAGAGATAAACTAGCAGTTAAGGAGTTAATATATATGGCAAATAGAAGAGGAGATAGCACGCCACCTTGTGGAACACCTGATTTCACCAAGCTCCATTGGGACTGATCATCACTTGTTCTAATACATTGACGACGTCCCTGAAGATAACTAGAGAACCAGCTTAAAGCGGGCTCAGAGATTTTAATAGAACGGAGCAACTCGAGTAGAATTTTGAAGTTTACCCTATTGAACGCATTACTGAAATCCAGCAAGGCAAGAACGGTGAGTTTCTTGTCATCCATCCCACTACGAATATCATCGGTAACTTTAATTAGCGCAGTAGTTGTACTATGACCAGGTCGAAAACCGGATTGAAGAGGATTCAATATACAATTTACATGAATGAGGCGCTCAAGAACTTTGGATAGAAAAGGCAAAATAGATATAGGTCGAAAATCAGATGGAATTGAAGGGTTAGACTTTTTAGGCAAGGGAATGATAAAACCATCCTTCCAAGAGGTTGGAAAAACACCTGAAGAAAGTGAAAAATTAAATAAGTGTGTGACCACTGGAAGAATGACTGGCAGAATGGGAATGATCATAGCCCGACTGATGAGGTCAGAGCCAACAGCATTCGATGATATGGCCGAAATGCTCTTCTCGACATCCAGGAGAGTAAAATCTCTGAAGCAAAAGGAAGGAAAGTTAGGGGGAGAGATAGATCTTAAATTTTCAAGTGATCTTTCAAGAGATAAACTATCCAAGATGGTGGAGGAAGAGAAATGAGAGTTTAAAGCGTTTAGATCAATTTCAGGAGCAACTGTACTGCGCGGCGATTTACCGATTCCCAGAGATTTAAGAAACCGCCAGTTTTTAGATGGATCTCCGTTAGATAGAGTGTCAAAGATGTGGCGCCTCTGGGCATCGCGACAAAGCGTATTACAGCGATTGCGTAGAATCTTGTATTTTTCTTTTTCGGTGTCAGTTCTGGCAGTACGTAATTTCGCCTTCGCTCGATTTTTGCGATTTATCAGGTCTTTAATTTCGCTAGAAAGCCAGCCAGCAAAGTTGTGAAGCGCTAGACGTCAAGGTGACACTTTCATGGAGTTACCTGCGTATGTAAACTTAACTATAAATAATTCTTGTACACCATTTCGTGGTGGATTTGGTTTGCACCTAAAATTATGTTACAACGTATGTGTTTGGAAGTTGGATCAGGAATGCTTGTTGAGTGGAAAAGGATGACGTATTTAAAGGATAGATTTGAGGTAGGGGCTGTCTGAAGGGAATAAACAATAAAGACTTATATCTAATTATTATTAGGCTTATATCTAATGAGAGAATTGAGAATAATACATTTTATGTTATAATTGTAATGTTAGTGGGAGCGGGGCGTGTGCTGGCCAAGCTGCACCGCGTTTGATGAATAGTAAACACAAGCTATAAATCGCTTACCTTGAGGCTAACCGTTTGTGAGTTGTGTATATGTTCCCACAAAATGTATATGTTATATGTTATACATTTTGTGGGTTGCCTAGAACATATCGCTCATTAGCGATAAGGCTGTTCACATACCTACATATAAATATAAAATTAAAATAATAACAAAACATAGTTATTTTTTTTTAAAGTTCGTAATTTTTAAAATAACATTTGTATGTTGGTAAAAGTCCGGATGTATTTTAATTATTCGGAAGTTTTTAAATATTATTCAAATTGACTTAGCCATTTCTTTGTTTCATCGGAAATTTGTTGAGTATTTTTTGCAAAGTTTAATTGACTTTGTAATGACGCCGTAACCCGATCACGCTTCGAAAACCCATCTATCTTAGGAAATGTTTATAGAAATCCTCATTTCAAATTCCAGTCGTTTCCTGTAATCTGTATATGTTGAGAATTAAGTAAATTGCGATGAGCTTAAAAATGTTTTATCTTTAAACTGTTTACGAAAGTAAATATCAATCATAAACATAATCACAATTTAAAAAAATCGAAATACTTTAGCAAAACTTACGTCAGGGTACTTAACCTATATTTTATTATTCACACGATTTGAAATTCAGGTATCGTAATAAATTCTTTCAAGTTAAGCAATATATATCTAGCTGAAAATATTTCTTTGATAACTGACAAGCCCTCTAGAGGCTAACCATTATATAATAATGCCTCAGATGTAACATTTGTATAAGGCTACAGAGTTTATTTAAATTTGTGGCCTGTGTCTAGACTTTGAGGTTTTCATTTGAAGGCACGTTTATATAACTCACCACAGAACATGTAATACGTTTTTATGTCCTGTGGTAAGTCAAAATAGACACTAAAGGGAATTTGTGTACAAAGGGTTAACTCTATTATTTATTACTACATATTATTGTTTATTACTACAATTTGAAATATATATAGTCTATTTACATAATAATTGTCATGCTCTTGGTTGTGTTAGTTTAGACATTTATTGTCAAAATTATTTACGTGATAATACAAAATTGACATTTAGACAAATAAGAAGACGTTAATACATTTGATTGATATTTCACAGATGACATTTATGTTTATAATCTATTATTTATGTCTCTGTGGATTATTTTTGTCATACCAAAATTTGGTTCTCAATTTTTTACGAGCTTCTCATGAATGTTGGCATTGTATTGTACATTTTACTTGTTCACGTAACGTTTCAAATTAAAATAATTTAATTGCGGTTACGTTGAAGATAAGCAATAACATGAATTAACTTTGCATCGAAAACTATTAAACTTTTTATAACTATGTAAAATCTAAATTTTCGCTATTTATATACGTAACCTTTTTTACACTTATGAATCGTGTTTGCAAAAGAAAAATCTCTCTACAATTTCATTTACTGCATGTTCTCAGAGCAAGGAGGTAAAGTGAACGAGAAGAACTCTCTAGAAACTCTCCGCTTATAAATCGCCAAGTATGTTGTAAGATAGCTGCTATTCTTTCAATTTATTTAACTCTTACCCTTGACACATCAAAAAATTGATACACTATTCATTTTCCTATTTCGCTGAAATTGAAATATTAAAAAACACAGATTATAACACGTGTAATTTTGATACACTATTCATTTCAACTGTCTCACTCCGGTGAAATTAATACAATTTTAAAAATAAAATATGAAAATCATCAGTGAGTCCTAGGAGTTTTTTTCTATGGAATAATTTTCTCATGAAACTGGATGAGAAATGTTACGCTGTCAGTTCTACGACGGATAAATTAGCGAGGTGGTTCGGATTACACCTTACACTTGATTTATGCGCCTCCGAGGGATACTTGGCTTAACAGCGCTTAAGCTAATACTAGATTAACACAAAAAAAAATTGACATTTTTTGATGCTGTAAGTTATTTTTATATACACACTAGAACACTCAAAAAAAATTAACAAAATTTGAACCTATTATTTATCTAACTGATAATTACTAGCTTAGTGGTTATAGGATTCGTCCGGTGGTTAGTAGTTTATTTAACACAATTATCGAGTTTAGAGTCATATTCCAATGAAAAATGTTATATAATAATTATGAACAGTAACAAAATACTTTACATAACAAAATGTTTTCATAATAAATTAACTCAACAAACAATAATTACGATATTCTCGGAAGGATTTAATCCATTTAAAATATTATCATCCGGCATTTTTTCTATAACTATGTAAATTTGTATTTGAGTAGATTGTAATGAGAAAATTTTGCGTAATCTTAATAATTTTTTGTTTTTTGGGAGTGGGATCTCGCTGTTGGCCGTGAGGCCTTTACAGCTCAGCAAAGGGCTGGTTGGCGAGCGGGAGCTCGGCCGAGACTAAAAACTAAATATAATGCCTTGACTAGCACAAGGGCGTCTCCTGTGAGACTCGAACCTCGGCTTGGGCCGTCAGGGCTGGGGACTGACCTGAAGGGCCTTATCTGGAACTCACAAAGTGTGAGCGAAGCTGAACAGGGACTCCGCCTTCGCCGGCGAAGGCGGTTTTTAAAACCTACATTTCTAATTGGAATTAGCCGCGCGGGCGGCGCAAATCTGTATCTAGCTAATGTGATGTGATCATCCGGATCGGTTTAAAAATAATTTTAAGTATTATATATAAATATATATAAATCACGATTACCACTTAACATCGAGTTTTCAGGATTGCACAGCGCTATCTAGTGTAGTTTTATTGAAGTGTGTTTCCTAATGCACGCTTGTGAATGTATTGATTGTCTATAATGGTTTGTTACAATATGTCTTTTAAAGTTTAGGTCATTCGTTCCGTCTTTATAGAAAGTAGATAGCCGATGGGTTATATGATACGTCTTCAGCATCGCTGTCCTCATGACAGCACTGTTCCAGGGAGATCAATCGATCATATGCACCCTTTTTTTGCTACATGACCCCAAATGACAAGTCTCTCCAAGTTGTTTTAGTTTATACAGATACGAAGTTCGTTGTAAGGTACAAGTAAAGAAACTCTTTTCTCTGAATCTGAACTTCTTTGGGGACGTATCTGTTAGATCAAAAAGCCGTACACGTCTCTGTTAATTGTTAATCAAAGTCAAATTCAGCTTAAAGCACAATTTATTATAACTCATGTGCAAAAGCAGAACTTATTTAACAATAGACAAAAGCTGGCGTCTCAGCTCGCCCGCTGCTGATTTCTAAATCAATACTAGGTGATTTTAATGTTGTGACGATTCATGTATTCTTAGTATTTTTTTTAACAATGGTACATGAATCAACGATATTTCTATAAATAGTCAATATTGCATCGAGATTGTGTTCTCACCCACGCTGTGACGTCAAGTGACAACCGTATGATATGTTACACAATATTGTATGATTTGCGATCTGTCACATTCGTACAAAAGTGAAATCCATCACTTTTATACTATATTGGGATTGAAAATGTTTTATAATAAAAAGCTTTAACAGATATGAAATCTGTAATTGATAGATGAAATGGCGATATATCTTTTATGTAATTCCTTTGTTCGAAATTCAAATTTTATCTTTGCAGGTTTGGCTGCTGTCATTTCTGTCATTAAATACGCCTTTCTTTTGTGCAAATCCAATTGTCAAGCGCCAGTCTTTCACTGATCGGCATGATTCACTTGCGGTCTCTATAAGTTTTATAATATATACTCTGGAGAGTGTTCCGACGAATTATTTAACGAGCCGACATAGCTCGAATTTCCTTTCGCATTAGTGAATGAATATCGCATTGTTGAATCTTTTTCAAGAAGGTCTTCTCAACTGTTTAGAAAGGATAATTACCAACGCACTAAGTAAGCGGATTTACGCGGGTCGCGGTGTCTTTGACATAATAACACATTAGATCTGCAATGCTGGTCGCAAGGAACGATAAGCGAAACATAGACATTGTATCTGAAGTAAATAGGAAATAATACTTTTAGGTCATTGTTAACTAGTCTGCCGAAGTAACTTTCGCTATATATTATATAAAGTTAAACTCAACGATAATTAAAGATGAATTGTTATTGTTTTACTAAACTCTGAAATTATCTGAGTTATTTGAAAAGTTATTTAATTTTTATGTTTTATGAGTAAACTAACTTAATAAAAAAGCTATTTTATTTTTATTAGTATTGAACTTTAATTCATTAATTAATATAATTAAGACGTTATCACGTAACTTTACATTTGATTTTAATAACGTTAAAAATAATAAACTTGTATACAGAAATAAAAATAATTCACGTAAAGACCAAAACCTGTGTCCTTTTTATACTTAATATACTTATAAAACGTATAAAAGTCTCAGTATGATTTGTTTTTATTTAACTCAAAATCACTACACAAAATTTCAACGAATTAAATTTTAAAGAAATATGAGTAGTTTTAATTAATATTCTGCTATGAAAAGCTTTTGTATTTTCATAAATGGAAAACTTATTTATAAGCGCCTTTGGGAAATACGTACAATTGAAACATAAATGTGGGAGTTAGCTGAACGCATTGAAAATTTGCATTCTATTTAATAAACATTCAAACGTGTCGCGTAAGCGGACTTTTCTTGACAAACTAAGTAAACATTTATCAAATACTTTTCAAATGATTTTAATAGTAGTAATAATAAATAGTGTAAATAAAAAGTAGTTTGCCCTAATTGGATGAACGCTAATACAAGACTAGCATCTAATACAGACTCGGACCAGTTTAGCTGCTAATATACGAATAATTCTATGAATCCATTTACATCTAAGATAAAGTTAAGATTGTGTTCGTGGAAAATGTATAAAGGTCTAAAATACATACACATTTTACATTTTTTTTGTAAGACGCATAGTTTCTGAGATATTGCGTAAAAAATGTTTCACCCCTTTTTCCAAGATGGCAGCTGGGGTGACGACCCCGCAAGCTTGAAGCTAAGTTTCTATTGACCCCCCAAACATCTTCCAACAATGAAATTGCACCTTCTTATAAATACCACTTAAATTGTAACATTTCGATGGACTATCTATACTTTGAAACTTTCGTACCTTTAGTTGATCACTGATACGATTCTATATACAAAAAAAAACATTTTTTACATACAATCGTATTAGATGAATCTAACATATAAATATTTTTATATATTTGTATTGAAAAAGCTTTCTGAAATACAAGTGATCGCTGATACGATGCCATAAATAAATATAAAATATATAGATTAAAATAAAAGATATCTACAAAATAGATATAACAATCCGTGATACTGTATAAAACACGTGTAGAATCGTGTACAGTCAATCTAGTGCGAAAATAAAGAAAATACTGCGAAAATGTATGCAACGATTCGTATATTCTATCCAATTCGGAATACCTACGCAGCTATTCGGAATATCCATCCAATACTTCAATGAATAGGGTAAACATAAAATGTATGTTGATGAATATTAGGTTAGTTGTTATTAAGCTCTAATAATATGGATGAAGCGACTTGCTGCTATTACGCTGTATGGACTTCTTAGAGAGAAATAGAGTTATTAATAACAAGGTATATTTTTTAAGTAAGTTTATAATCTATGCTCCGTTGCAGTTTTATAACTACCATCCATTAGGAAACAAATCGCTTGTTATTTATTTAATATAACAATCGTTATGTATTGCAGAATAATATTCTCATCATTTTCTTACTTTTGCAATTCTGAGTCATTTTCAGTTTTTAGCCCTTTTTTTTGAAGAGCGAGCAAACGGAACAGGATACACATACGCTCACGTGGCTGGTAGCTCGTGAGTGCGTTGCCGGCCTTTTGAAAGAAAAATGAAGTATTGAATTGTTACGCAATAATGCACCTTTGGCCTACCTACTTACACCTATCTAAATGTATGTTGAATTTTCTTTATGTTGTGTATATATATATATATTTGGAAGGTATAAAGATCAGTTGTATTATACCAATTCGTATAAAAGCTAACTTCGTTCTACACTGAAATTAAGGTCGGAGTAATTAGACTGTCATTAAGCTAAAATTCGCTAAAATTAAGATGTTGGCATCGATTGAACATTCCGATACGTTAATGGTTAAACCAAAAGGCAATACATTTCTTTATATTATTTTTAACTATAATATGATGATGATGTCCACTAGTATCTTTATCATATTAAGTATTATATCTAAAACATACAAAAATTGTTATTTCATACATAGTCTTATATTATTCAAAACGCTAAAACTTTTCCGTAACAATCAAGTTATCATACCAATATATCGACAAGTTAAATTTAAATAAGAATTTATCGCATTTATAATATTTGTTATTAATACAACTTATAAGCTAGTATTCAATAAGCCTAGCATAGATTAAAGAGTTATAAAACTAATGAGATTTAGAGTTTGAAAATGAGTTCTACACTTTTTGTTAGGTAAGTTGACGTTAGATCCACCTACGGACGACCTTTTCGAAAGTTCTGTTAATCCTAATACCTTTCTGTAGGGCCGGCAACGCTTGAATACTGAGTGTCTATTGGCGGGGTGGTGTCTCTTTTGACAGGCTTGTCTGTCTGCCTATCTTATAGAAAATATTTTATTGAATTCTGCTTGAAAGTATACACAAAGAACCATGCAAAAAAGCCTTCTGAAGTTGACAATAGGTAATCAAATTCACGTGTTTTGTGTGCCTTTGGCACATAATCTCTCCTAGTAATGTGTTTTAAGGAGGCAATCAAGCACAATTTATCACTGAAAAAATAAATATACTAGTTTGTAAGTGTGTATTTTCAAATTTTCATAGAATACCCATTTTGTTTCAACCCACGATACAACAGTAAAGTAGAAAATATTTGCATACAAAGAATCAAAGTTTTCGTGTATCAGGCACGTTCCTTGTTTGTTTTATGATTTGAGAGATAACCTTTGTATAGCTTTTTGAACCTAAGAAATATATAATATTTTATTATTCATGGAAGCTATAATAATATGTTTGATGGCAACGAGAATGTGATTGCCTTATAGTCAAGTAGGTACTAAAGTAACTAGGGTATGTATGTGAACTGAAATAAATTATTATATTACTGATGCTTGGTTCAGTTCCAGGTAAAAATCGCCACCAGATAATGTCAATGCGCACTGAACCCATATAAACTTAGTTTTAATAACGTTCACAAGTACGAAATAATCCTAATTGAATAAAGAATATTTGAGTTCTAAGTTATATTAAACCACAACCCTAACAGCGATGAGTAATCGCTCCTGTGACGAGGGCCTGAGACAAAATTAGTTTTCGACAGGCGTCTACTACAAGCGAATCTGTATGGTAATAGTCACGAGACCAATCGTGAGCTAATGTCGCGTATGTAGGTCACGCGTGTCCAAAAGTAAATTATCTCTAAGATCGTATTTAATAGTTGTAATAACACCGGTACGAGCCTGACAGATTAGCCGCCATGTTGGAATCTTCAATCTCTGTGAAATAGATGTATTCAAATATGTTCGACGTATAAATTCAATCATGAATGAGAACCTTATTTTATTGACTTTGTCAGTAAGGACATTTGAAAAAGTAGTTAAACAGAAGCTTTTAGAAAAAGCATTTTATAAATTATCTTATTTTGGTGATGAAAAAGTTTGGGAATGAATTAGCTCCAGCTTAACGTTGCTTCAAAAAGTGTATTGGGATAATTTACAAAGAAATCAATCAAGCCGGTTTTCTAGTCTGCTCCTTCTCAGCTTGGTGGCGGACGAACAGGTGTAAATTCACTTAGATTTAAGACGACTCAAAATGGTCCTATGTAGCTTTGTGAATAAATATATTTGGACTTTCACTTTGATATACTCTAGATTTTGGGACAGATCTATTAAAACGATCCATATATTTACGTTGTCAGGGGTGGAACTGGTTGTAGTGATTTGTACGCATTGCTTAGTTAACATAATTAATAACTGATAATTAATGTAAATAGTTGATTAATGAATGATAATATTTTCGGAACCGGAAGCGTTCGTTGCTGGCTGAGGTTGTTTCGCGACTGGCCTCCGTCAGGAAAACCCCATTCCGCTATGCGACTTTTTAACAGAGTTAGGAATGATAGTGGAGTTTTGAAAATCGGGTGGTTCAAACTTCCCCCTATTTCCACCCCTTCAACCCTTTTTCTCCATCCTTAATTTCATCGAAATCGGTTTTGTAGTTAAAGAGTAACATACATACAGACAGAGTTACTTCCGCATTTATAATAAGATTTTATATTAAGAGATTTATAATAAGAGATTTTTTAAAAGTAGAAACTAATTCAATGAATAAAATAGTATTTAATGTAGTCATTAAAATTATACGTTTACCTTCGTATAGTAGCGTTTTCAAATGTAGTTAATGAGATGTCTGTTCTGGTAAACTGTGATTCTAGGCAAAGTACGTAATGTAAATATTAGAATGAATTTGTTTCAAACATACAAGCTCCACACATAAATTATTTCTAACAACCGTGGTATTGTTTGAAATAAATGGATTTTATAACTTTATGAATGAAATTACCAAGACGCCACCAGTACACGCATAATGAAAAACATGTTTATTTTATCAGAACCTAAGTTCTTATTCGTTATTCATAATTAATAATTTTGTGGAATGGATTTTGTTTTTGAATTTAGCATTTCTATCAACCTTTCACCAACCATCAAATATTCAGTACTATAAGTAGTTGCAACTAATAGTTGATCAGTGTGCACAATGAGAAAGAAAAACAAACGCGAGGCTTCTCCATAAACATTTATTAGTATAATATATCTTTTTTCCATATTTCATTATCCTTATCTCTAACTATCGTCACCCCATAGAGCAACACATAAGAAACTACATACAGAAGAACTAGTAGGCTGCAATGTTACCCCCTAACGAGAGTTGCAAAAAGTACATTAAAGATTCGTTCATTATTATATGAATAATATTTTGACACATTTATTAAAAATCTAAGTTGCCAATCGCAAATACAAATGGCGGTTATATATAAAGGCTTACAAAAGCGTCCTTCACCAAGTTTCCGATAGTCTCTTATATGACTAGAACATTTAAAAGTTAAATTTTCTATGTGTAAACTACTTTATAGACATAAGTTTACCACCAATTAGCAGATCTACTCTTACTCTACATACATACATAATGTTTGGACTACCGCAGGGACGGGTGCGTGGTGAAAATAAAATTAACTAAATTTGAACCGTTGACCCGCGCAATGCGGCAGTCCGGGTCTAATCGGCCGAGCTGGTGTCATGGCGTACTGATTAGGCAATAAGGCTGGGTGATTGCCCAACCAAGTAAGCGGACACTCGGCGCGATTAGATTAAGACAGACAAATCATAATAATGTAAAAGTGGTCCGAATTTCGAAAGAAAATTCTAATCCCTGTTTTATATCGGAATGCTATAAGAAAAAAACGCAACGGGTCCAATGGGGAGCTCATAATCGGTCGGTCATTAGTTTGGATTTAATCGTCAAAGGACTACGATACACAGATAACATACATTCCAATGCTTCTAAATTGTATTGTCATAATGAAGAGTTCTCACAGAGAATCTGTGTTGTTGACATTGATGTTTATAAATCTATATCATTGGAATCTATATAATCAACCATATAGGGTCGTTTAGGCCGTGTATCGTAGTATGATAGGGTTGTTTAAGCTAACCCCACTTCTGGAAGAGGCCCATGCGCTGGCAGCGGCAGTTGGAGCCCCATAGATTGCAGCGACAGGAGGAAGAGTGGCAGCAATCGCCCGGTCGATGGTCGCAGTTGCCACCACGGCGGATACACGCGCGTCTGAAAACGTAGATCAGCGACGAACGTCTGAAACCATGACCGACTAGCCTAAAGGTTGATATATGGTTTCTTAATATCAATCAATCAACAGGTTTAGCTGATTTTAAAAAACCAATTGACAAGATGATTGTGCTTAAAGTGCTGAAAACTAACATGCCTAAAAGCGAATAGTCTGCTCTTTGCTTTAAAGTTTTATATTTTTTATGATATAAACTGGAGGTTTTCACAACACTTAACCAATATGGTAATTGAGATGTATTTAAATTGATATTTTTTCAACTTTTATCATCCATCAATGACTTCTAAGGTTTCTACTATCAAAGCGTTATTTGACAAATAGAAAAAATCCTTGAATCTCATACTATAATTTTATCCTGTAATTTATTACACATATGGACTAGCTACTGTGGCAAAAGCAACATCTAACAATTACTTACTTGCCAACATCTTGAAGTACTTGCAGGTCGTTGGGATCTTCACCATAATCCGGGCCACTCACTTCGATGTCATCGTCACCTGACATTAAACAGAAATCGTTTTTTTAATAATTTATAAAAGTTATAGTAAATATAACAGACATCGGTTGACAAATGTTTTAATGGATTTCTTTAAAAGTCGTGTGTGTACTTTGCAAAGTGACTCCTAAGCCCTCATTGTTATTCTTCAGGGGTACTTAAAATATATCTTAACATACGAAGCGATCGGCTAAGCCAGCTTAGAGACAAGGAGATATACAAATTTTAACGTGAATATAATCCACGATATTCCATTAAAATCCAGTAGCCTCATATTCGGATGTCACTGAGATTATCCCAATCCCTAAACAAATGTTTGTGATCACAAAACACACGGATAATGAAGATGTCACGTCACGTACATATATTTTGAAAGTGACTAAGTATTAACATTCACAACAGAATATTTCATAGTTATAAGAAGTTTATGTTAGAAAATAATTTAAATATCTGTTAAGTACTCACAAATTAACTACTTAACATAAGAACATTGACAATATGAAATTAATTGATCTCGCAATAGTTAAAATCATACTTAACAGCTCTTATTAAGTACCTGGATCAATGTAGGACGAATAAGCGTAATGCTGGGCCAGCACAGTAGCCGCTAGCACCAGCAGAAAAGCGCCGGTGTGCGGCATGCTTGCCTCGCTACAACCGCTTATCTGAAATAAAACCTTTGTGATGATAGTTGTAGAAGATATATAGGGAGGACCTGAAGGCCATGGACGCGGAAGGCTCGTGGCGAGCTGTGGAGAGGTCTGGCCTCTGGGGGAAGGTAATAAATACTATTAAGCAAAATAAACATGTGATTGTGATGTGATTTAACACACTTAGTTATTAGTGAAAAAATTGTTTGTTAATACAAGCTTATGTATTTAATGATAGTAGCAGAAGACAATAAAGGTTTTGTGATTTCTGATTTAATTTTATTTGGATGCCTAGGTGCACTAGCGGGTAAATTATGTATCTTTAAAGAAATATGTCCATATATTTTATTAAACATAATAATAACTACATATCAATAATATTTGTAATATTTGGCTCGACAGCACAAAAAAGACATATTAAAGCTTACTCGCAACTTTTGATAACGATTAAAGTACTCAATTTTCGTTTTGTAGCTTTCCCAACAATAGTCAATTTCATATTGTGACCATTTCCACATTAATTATTATCAATATGATTCAGTCGCACATTAAATTGATTCATGAAATATTTTGTATTTCTATATATTTATGCTTGTTTTTATAGCGAACGTGAAATTTAAAAAAAAATGCACTGGGTCTTCGAATATACATCGGAAGCTGTTAAGCCGTTTCTGATGAGTATTATTACAAACGATTATGAAATTCTATTAAAACTTTGATTTGTTGTATACATTTTTTTAAATAAAACTACACCAGTTTTGTACCCCGGATATTCTTTGCCAAGCGTTGGATTATTGGTGAATTATAATCTCAGTCACACCTCCCAGCGGTGCCCCCTTCTCCATGCATTATTTTACAGTCCCCCAACCCCCCAGGGCTCCCTGTGATACAACGGGTACTGGTGGAAGGAGTACGATCTTAACAAAAAAACGTTAACAACTATTATGTTTCAATTAAAGTAATATAAATAGGTCTCCCCAAAATATATAAGAAAAACACATATTTAATGTTTCTCTCTCTGATATTACTATTTGTCCACCCTCTTGAGGAAAATGTAATGTCGATAGCTATCAAAGTGTGAGATAAATGAGATTTTGTTGAATAGATAGTTATGTTAGAGTTTTCCTCCTCCGCTACAAGTTTGGTTGATTCGTATCTTAAGTGTGTGTTAGTGCGAGTCACTACGCGACCTCTTTTGTCATTATTAATTAATTAAAAATTAAAGACTTTCCAATATTAATCCTTCAATTTTATAAGTATTATTAGATGTATAATATTATATAACAACTAAAAGTATAAAACAAAGATAAACAAATTTAACTAAAACAATAAAATAAAATTTAATAGTTATCATTATTTGTATTCATTATTTACATAAATTTGGTATATCCATCATAAAATCCATAGATGGAAAAAAATACTGATCAATTAAGAACTTTAGTACAAGGAAAAGTACTGAGCTTTTAAAATAACAGAGACTATGTATATACGTATATACGATTTAATACTTTCTTACTGTCTATTGGAATAATTTAATAAGTCCAAATATAACGTTTTAACAAAAAACAGTTAAAACACTTAATTAAACAAAAACCGTTTAAAATATTGTAATAATTAATTTATTAAAAACACGATAAAACAGAAGCTGGAAAGCATACCTTTTTAGACAGTTATATTTAACTTAATTTCTCGTAGTCTGCACCCGAGTTTCTCAAGGACTCATCTCATCAAGATATGTTTTTAAATGACTTTAACACATAATATCATAAAGTTGCCTACAGTGCGTTTACCACACAAATCAACTTGTTCAAATCACTCAATATATTTACATATGACAAAGAAAATCAATAGCATAGTTTACTATTAAAAGATCTTATATAGTTATTACTGCAGTTAGATTATTGTAAAATCCCTCCATAAATGGCAACCCCACTGAATTTCTGGTTCTTCTCAGCTGAGGGCGCGCAGTGAACGAATATACATAGTTTCAGTGACGTTCAAGTGTAAATGCTAATTAAATAAAAAAAGACTTTTATTTATAGAATCACTAACCGTCTCTTAATACAATATATAGTCAAATGTAGGTACTTTAATATATCTAATTTAGTTAAGTGTCACATAAGTTTGACGTGTTTATAGCATCTAATCATTCAGATACTAAATCAGGTTTATTGGCATTCCTTAAGGCTATATTAAACCGCACGAGGGTGTAACCACATCGATACAAGTTTTATTACTTTGCGTCTATTGATTGCTATACGCCTTGTAGACATTTGTATTTATATGTAAGAAATGGAAAGAAAGAATATTTATTACGATTGATGAATATCAACGTAAAGAAACATTTTAAGAGCTCGCTCACTGGGCGTGGTCAGACTAGCTTAATGACTGCACTGATTTCCATTATGTGTGTTTGTCTCATTCTATTTTTTAAAAGTATAAAAATAAATTAAATTTATTCTACCCAAATGTGAAT
This sequence comes from Leptophobia aripa, assembly GCA_951799465.1. Taxonomy (NCBI): domain Eukaryota; kingdom Metazoa; phylum Arthropoda; class Insecta; order Lepidoptera; family Pieridae; genus Leptophobia; species Leptophobia aripa. Next base: position 1,299,525 of record OX637267.1, on the reverse strand, counting down.
TGTATTCAAAGTTTGAAACAAAGTAGGCTTAGTATATTGTTTTATGGTTTCCACGGGTTGATTTAACGATGTATTTCTATTGAGGAAATCGTTCGTAAATGTATAGTTGATTCAAAATATTTACTTCGGCATTTCTGTATCGACATATCTGTAATAAGAGACACGGTTTGATTAAGAAAGTAATATATTATATATATTTAGATATGTTTGTATTAAATTATTGTTATTATTTATATTGTAATGTTAATTATCATAATAACTACCGAAAATATGAAATAGTTACTCCGGAAGACGTCATCTTATATAATGCGTTGACATTTTCAAATTATCCCTTGTACTTACTTACTTACCAAGTAATAATTTGTAAAAAAAGGTGTTCAAATAGAGTTGTACAATTTAGTATATGGTATAATGAAAATAAGGTCAGAATTTTCCATTTTCAAGTCTCCCTGTACCCACCCTGACTCGTATTTAATCTATGAACCCAGGGTTTTCTATCAATCAATCCAATTAGCAATCTAACCAACAAGAAAACTATTCTTGAATCTAGTTTCGCATCTTATCGTGATTGTAGTTAACTCATAATTGATGGATCCACAAAGTTTTAGGACAAAGTTTCAATAACACGAACCGCGACAATTAAATTTCAACTAGCGTCGAGTTTGAAAAGATAACTTTTTCGTATAATATCTTTTGCAATTAGAGATAATAGATAAATATTTTAAGGCGTTATGCTCGTGAACAGGTGCTACTGGTGGGACTTGAATTTGTATTGCCCTTAATCATAATGTGTTATAGATTTAGCTCTGTGAACACACAATACGCGGTAGTACTCACTTTAAAGTAAATGTGTGGTACTATTTCACTATGCCCACCGGCAGTACTACCATACAAGCTCTCAAAACAATTATTCTGTGATCCATGCGGCAGCTTTATTTCTATTTCCGAAAGTGGTATTTAGACGTGGATGATTTGTTTATTGTTATTATTTGGGCAAAACTGGCTTTAGAGCTTGTACACTACCCACAGGGACTATAGAATGCACATACTTGGTGATTTCAAAATAATTTGACAACTTTTACTGGGTTATTATGTTATTTTTAATTTGCAAAAAAGATCTGTTGAATTTTTTTCAAAAGAAAATTGATTTTAACTTAGTAATAGGTATTACATTTTTAAACTTAAAAATAATTAAAGAGAAATGAGATTGGAATTAGCATAAATGTGGAATAGAAGGTTAAAGGCAAAGTGGACCCAATAACATGGAGCGTCATGAAATACATGCAAATAAATTGCTGGGACTGTCAGACATAGTTTTGTTGTCATCTGCTCAACGTAGAGTATGTATGTAGAGGGGTCACATGACTAACCCCTCTACATACATTTAAAGTCTACATTTAAACGATAGACAAAGACTCCCCAATAGACAACATTTTGTAATAGTTTTGTTTTAGGAATTCTTTTCTATCAGAACACCTGTCTGATAAAAAAAAATGGTGAAGAATATTGGTTGTGTTTTGTTAAAAAAAAAACCTAAATAACTATGCTTGCTACTTATGTAACTAGAAATGACAGCTTGTCATCTGTCATTTTAAAATCAATTGTTGCCGTGACTAAAACAAACCGCTTATAATGTTGATAATATAATATCGATTTTGAACTCATTAATAGGAAGTTAAAATCTAATATTTGTTCATCTTATAAAATGCTGACGCGCTAATTCAGGTGAACAACTATTAATAATAAGCGTAAACTGGATGAATGAGGGCAGACTCATTAATTACCTTGTTTACTTTGCTCATAATGAAATATTTAAAATGGTAAGGAACAGCTTAAATTCATTCGGCTGAATTGAGTTTTCTTATAATTGATTTTGTTTCGTTTCTATAATAATACCTTGATCATATTTCAATAGTTATGAATATTTAATATATTCATTTATTTAATCCATACTAAATATTATAAATGCGAATGTAACTCTGTCTGTATGTATGTTTTGCTTAAACTACTAAACCGATCTCGATGACATTTGGTATGGAGATAGACTAAACTTTATTGAAGCACATACTTAACTCAGAGGGTTGTAATAGGGTATGAAATTTGTATAAAATTATCACCATAACTCTGCCATTCATAAACCGATTTTCCAAATTCCTTTTGAATTTAAACCGGACGAAGTCGCGGGCAAAAGCTACTAGTCTTAAATATTATTTTACATAACAAAATACAGATTAGTGTCATAGTTTATATGCCAATAAGAAAAGCTTATATAATAAAGTGTGTTGAAAATATCTAACAGTGGTTTTTTCTTTGCGTTCTTTCAGTATTCTATATCATAATCGGATGAAAGAAATATGAAAAATACGATTCTTTTGTTAAGCTGTTCTATCTTGTTTATCCAGTTCACTTGCCCTCAACCAATATCGTTTGTCGAATAGAAGCTCGCTTTATGGTTCAGTTTAAGCCAGTCCAGATAAAAGCGAGTTATTTTTGTGAAAGATGGCAACTTTTGTACTTTATCATAGAAAGCCGAGCAAAATTCTGAACATGGTTAACTAAAGACGCACTTCGTAGTGTTCTTAGCATATGGTGAGTGTAAAAGCCCCTCAAATTTATTATATGTACACTGTTATCTACATGTAACGTGACCCGATTTAACGACAAACTCTATAAAGCGTCGAAATCAATAGGCTATGTTTGATTTGGCTTGTATTCCACACAATGATTTTTCATCTCTTCCATTAACTCTTAATAACGCCATGAAACGCACAATCCCTTCAGTGTCGTTATAAAGAGTTTACACTGTATATAATTTAGATCGTATCAAGTATCACCATCCTCTTTTATATAAGAGACAGGTAAATAAAGGAATTTTAAACAAATACGCGACCTATGTATATATTAGCGCGAGTAAAGCCGCGGGGCGCAACCAGTACAATTAAAACAAACGAAGATCAAGGCCATAGTACACCTGGAGTGTGTAATTACATTTGGCAATTAATATAACCAGGGCGTTATCTGAGCGTGGTCAGGCGCTTTATTTGAGTGTATAATGTTTCAGAAAATATTGTTGCGAGTTTTAATCTATGTTATATCTAGAATTTTGGAATTAAAATAAATATGTATGAAAGCGCCGTGTGTAAGATTCTGAGAATTTTGTAAGTTTGCAGTTTACACTTGCAAAAAAAATCGAAATTAAATTTAAATATGTAACAAAACATGAGTTCTTCCATGACAAAATCTCAATATTGCGACATATCCACTACAATTATAGTCAGAAAAGAAGCTTTGGTAAACTCATATTGAAACTCCATATAAAAAAACAAAGATCAAATCTTTAATTTCGTTCACTTTGATCCGTTTTTTTTTTGATGTCCAAACCCCATTAAACCTCAACGGACGGAAAACAAAAAGCTGATTAAGCATGTCTGGTCTAACAAAAGACTTTATATCCGGTAGGTCAGTGATTATGACGCCCTCACAATGCTAACTTGAGGCTAATTTATGCGGTCTACGAGGAAATTTCCACAAGCTCCACGATGATTTTGCCTTTATTAATCTAACGTACATACCTTACTGTTTTATAAGGAATTTACACTTTTAATGGCGCCTGAATAAAACCCATTTCTTCTATGTATTATTTCTGTAATGTAAGTAAATAAATATATAATAATAAAAATTGATTTGAGAGTATGTTCATTCATGTTAGTAGGAAGTAAGATGATTTGGCTAAAACTGCTCCAAATATAAAAAAAAATAATAGATTTAAGTTAAATATATTTTTTGACTTTATACGTTATTTTTTATTTTATACGTGATTTCATACGATATAATTATACAAAATACTTATATGGTAGGCAAATTGCTTTAAAGTATTCGAAGCACGTAGCAAATTAACGAACTTAGCTCGCGAAGACTGTAAAAATGTAAAAGAATTTCTCTTTTCTATTAGCGAACTCAAGTTTACGCTATTGTAGTCATGTAATTTTTTATTTAAAGTTATAGCGTCTTGCTCGTCACAAGTACTTAGTCTCCGACTCCAACCGACTCCAACCTACTTTCTTAAGAGAGTCAAGATCAAAAATTCTTTTATTTAAAAAATGACCACGGTTAGTGTTCTGAGCGAGCCCATATTACCACTGTGTACCTTTCTTTTATAATCATGAATCTTCGGTTTTAAGTGTGTGTAAATAAATGTGTGTGTGTGTAGTAAGTGCTTTTTTCTTTCAAACTAATTTTACATTTTTGTTTTTTTACTATCACTGACGACTTGTGTGAATACGTCTGGACAGTTTTTCTTGTAGCCTTCTATATTGATAGAACAAGGAACAAGCAGCTATACATATCATCTATACAAAGTTTTATTTCGTTGTAGCTGGATGCAATTAAATACTTATATTATGGGTCTTTTGAACATAATATAAATTTTACTGACGAATAAGCATGATATTTTCGTTGGTGAAAAAGGTTTATATATTTGTCATCTAACTATCATATAACTTTATCTTAATATGCATCTTAAGAGAAATGTGCTCACGCTAAACAAATTTAAATAAAACTTGTATCTAAAACGGGAATTTACGACAAAATTATTGCTCGGGGAAGACAAATGGCTATTAAGATTGATCCCTAAAGGGAAGACGAGCACAGAACAGTCGTTTACGTTTAAAGCTCATTACATTTTCGAGCTTTGGAGGTTTATGAATAAACAACACGGATTGTTACCTATTAGATAGTGTATTGTTTATTTATAACGCTTAGGGAGGCTTGATTTACCTACGTTCAACTCAAACAGCACAGTAGGGTAAGTAGGTGTAAGTGTGAATTATTTATATTAGTTTTCGTATTACGTAACATTCATACAGAAAAATTAACATTAGGAGGGAACAGATAGTCAACGATGTATCAGGTGCAGAAAGCTGATCAGTCACCTGATACATATAAAAAATGTAATGCGCTGTTTCTTAGGTACTGTATAAAAAAATATTGGTATAATTAATCCTTAATTTTTATATATCATACTTGTGATTTAAAGGAGTGGCGGAGAGTTTCTTGCCAGTTCTTCTCGGCCTTGTTTTAGGAACTTTCGGTAGATGAAATTTGTTGACTCTTGTAATATTTGTAGATTCATAAGTGTAAAAAGTCTTTATTCAATCATGGAGTATGTTTGAATAAAGACTATTTATAAATCTACTAGCTGAACCGGCAAACGTTGTTTTGCCATATAAATTATAAAAAAAGAAGAAATAATTGAATTACACGGTATTTCGTTTACTACACAATAATTTATTTTATACTTTAGCCTCTAATAACACGTGGTAGTCATGCTTTTGAATTGTAGCTTTAATGACACGTTTGTCGGTTTACCATAGCAGTGCCATCTATTGATTACTTACTCAATCCAGTCGAAAAGTATCGACATCTGTTAGAATCTTTTGGAGTTAACAGATAATTGTGACTGTCAATTAATTATATAGACAAATAATTTGCAATAAAATAAAATTGCGACTATAATTAAAGATCTATCCTATATCTCAAGTTGGACCAGACTGCTCACGGTGTGCCAATTCAATTTAAAACTCGTAGTTTAGGAATCCATCGGGGACAAACATCGTGACAGGAGATTTATATATATAAGATTTAATATATATTTAGTTTTGATTGTACTCTGCATTCGCAGAAATTTAATGAAATTTTTCGTCTTGAATGTATCTTTGTTACAAAGACTTTTAAATGAAATATGATATTGGTTAAAGCGGATGTTGTGGAAATATCTTCAACAAATTCATATACCGTTGTATTGAAGCCAATCTGCAAACTTCTATGAAAATATTAAAGGTTTCATATTGTTATATACGTGAATGTAGATTGAATGTATCAGGTGCAGGATAAATAAACTACACTTCGAATAACGATTCCACGGTTCACCGAATGTGAATCCTTGTGATTGAGCTCTGTTTGCATTCCGTTTGATTTGGATTAAGGACCTTCTGGGATGGTCAGGATTGTAATCAACGAAGATTAAACCAGTTCGTTTAAACGTTATTCATGAAGGTGGATACTATACAATCAGTAAAAGGATATCGCTATTTTACGCACGCCCCAATGTATATGTCTTTTAAGTTTTAATTTCGTTTATTTTACAACGGGATGTTAGAAAAATAATCCGCACTAAAACACAGCTATTGATTTTATAACTGAAACTCAATAAATGTCTTTATAAAGGCTTTATGAATCGTCATGTTTTTACATTACCACCGGTTCGAAAGGCATCTCTACGGGAATCAACCGGAAGTCTATCTATCTGCCGGAAATAGCTCGATAGCGGATTTTAATAAAAAACTTCAAAATTCAAATTACAAAAAGGTTGGACTGTTATAATTATTAATAATAACATTATAATACAACTGACCCGATGCTGAGTTATTGCTGATACATTTCAAGGCTCTAAATATTATTCGATTGTTGAGTACAGTTTCCAACTATATAGTTTGATGTAACTTAATTATATCTGAGTAAGAGCCGTGTATTAGATATTAGACTCACCCCGAGGTACATTTAATTAACATTACAACACCCAAATTATTAAATTAACCGTGAGCATCTTATACAGCGTGTTTTTTTCCTTCGGAATTATTAAATAGCGCAAAAACTTTAATTCAAAACTAAACATTTTTTGAGTTTGTGGGTATCTTCGCAACCGGTTTATTTTGGAACCCTGGTAATTAATATAAGAATAATATTGATTCAAGTAATCACTGATAAGATTCTATGTGGAGAAGATATAAATAAATTGCCGCTGTAATGCAGAAGAGTTTTATAAAGTGAATGAAAAAAGATTTATTGGTAAACTTCATTGCAATTGTAAAAGTATGAAGCGGTAAATGCAAATCACTTTAGTGAGAGTTACGATTGAACAGCAATTTTTAATCCAACAAAGCTACTAAGAACACTAAAACTTTCTATTCTCCAGTCGACCGTGATATTGAAGACGGTGGTATTAAGGTTTCATTAATTACTTTATGGCAGCAATAAACAATTTTTAGTGCCTTAGTTCAATTTGATTTATCAGTCTGCTATCAATCATTGATTGCCAACATAATAAATTGATTGGGTAGCGTCTTTAATAAACAAAATCAATTTTATAGGGAAGTTTCAACACAAGACTTTCACGTTCATAATAATGATTCAGTACAGTCCAACAAACCTTTAATGGGTCTTCGCCTAGGATTACTGTTTTCTTAATAATATATGGTTCTTGATAAAGGCATTAGCCTTCTGTACTTGACGTTTTAGAGTCTTGGGTCTAAGAAAGAAACAAAGAAAAGTCAATTTTTTCACAGATTGTACTGTATAATAAGATTTGTCATGTGTTGGCTTTAAGGAGTGTAACAGACGACCTCATTGAGTCTTAAGCTTGAAGCATTGCGAACACTGCTCTTATAAAACACAATCTTAATAAAGGTTCCATAGAGGAAATAACTTACATTAACCGCATGTCGTATTTTGTTTTTGATGATATTTGCTTTATATTGTGTTGGTAAAATATATATCTTGCCCATATAACGATGAAAACCGCATTCAGTCGCGTACCGTAAGCGTGTAACATATAATTTTTTAAAAGTAATTTTTTATTCTGTTAGAATATACAATCAAACAAAAATAAAACTTCAGAGTGAATTTCAACTTTTAAGGTCTGCTCGCAGTCACTGTAATGATATGCTAATAGTAGAAAAAGCTTTTTATTTTGTGTCAAATTAAATATTCCATTGCTCGTAATTGGATGATGTAATTTATTCCCTATTTTAACGCAAGATAAGATATGTTTTATTATTGTATTAATAATACGCAAGTGTTTATATTTCAAACAAATTAACACAACGATATGTCCCTGACACTGATCTTCGTGATTTCATCTAAGACCAGTATTAAAGATTGTTTTTCGTTTACTGGGAATTTGGTAAATGTCTGCATCGTCTAACACGACCATGAGAATACTTTACATAATATAAAAAATCAATTATATAGTTTTATATATTTTATGGATGATAATCTAAAATATAGAAGCATCACGTTGCACGTAAGCGTAAACAAACAGGTCGAGTTATACAGGATTATTGCACAAACCGAACATGTGTTGGGGGATTTGGTACCAATTCGCTTTTCATTTGATAGATAATGAGCGATAACCGTTTATCATGTTATATCGATTCTAAGGTAACAACGCGGCGTAATTAGTTTTTTTACTTGATAAAGTTTTAACCAGTATTTGTGCTCATGAAATTTTCCTTCGCTTGAAAAAATACATCAATTATTTGAAGCTTTTATAACCTGATATGAACCATATGGTAAGCTAATTAATGCACGTTCCTGTATGTGTAATTTAAACCCGTTACATGATCCGCATCTACCAGCGGAAAGTATATTTAAAAAGCACCAAAATAAAAAATCCATCTCAATTCTTAAAAGTAAGGTAATTATTAAATGTATTGTTTGATAACAAGGTTTTGAAAAAACCTGATGGAAGCACGCGCAGAATCCAGTTTGTGCAAATAAAATTTACGTGGCTACAATGCGACTAGTGACAATTTCAAAGTGCATATGTCAATTTCGAAGCTCGGTTTTATTTAGAAAATCAGATGTTGGTCATTGTAGCATAGTGTAATTTTCTTCTATGACGGAAAGGCGAACATTACTTCACTGATTTTTTAATGCCAATAAATAAAACATACGAAAATTAAAGATTCATTGTGAAATATATATCGTTAGCAAAATTATGTAATTTGGTACAAAGTCCATACTTTTATTACAAAATAAACAAACAACTAAATATAATTTATAAGACTAAGTTGGCAACTTGGCTATCTAATCTAGACTACTTTGAAACGGAAAACCTTGTTAACATCCTAGATCTTAAACATTTGTTAACTAACACAAAAACAATCACTCCAATTACACACACATATTCTTACACACATGCATGGAGTGTAAAAATATTTAATAACTTTTTTTTAAATTTCTTTTTCTGCAGGTAACGATGAAATGGATTGAGCCCCACAACACAGGGATTCCCAGTGTGGACCTCAATCCTGCCTCTGTTCATGTCATATCTTTTTGCAAGAATTATAAAACAAATGTTCTTATAACTTAGTTACCTATAATCATCAATATATATGAGAATAATAATGCACTATTTTAACTAAATAAGTAATTATACTTATTTATTTCAACGTAATAGGTAAAAAGGCATTTGTATAAAATATGATCTCACAACCGTTCGGTAATAACCGTTCGGGCTGAAATATTCTCGTAAAAGAGACGGAGAATAGTTACCTGAAAAGTACATATTTATGGCGCTTCCAGGAAAATTATGAAGTCTATTATGGTAGCTTTTATGCGAAGTGAGCGACTTTCTGTTAAGTGCCCCTAGCTAATTACATGTAATAGTTCAGAATTGTTACAGCTTGTAATTTCCAAATAGTTATTTTATTGTTATAAAATCACCAAATTTTGTATGCAATCGGATTTATGTATACGTTAGAAGTATATTAGTTAGAAGGTATTTGGAATAATGTTAAAGAAACTGATAATAATATGGTATGACAAGCTTTTTTTAAATACATATTGTGTCATACTTTCAAAAATTATTGAATTATTTTTATGTATAATTTACATATTTATATAATTAAAATATATATATATATATATATATATATATATATATATATATATGCTATTTTGAAAACACAATTATAAGAAAAGCGTTTTGTAAACATCTGTTTATTAGTTTATTTTTTTTCATTAAGAAATCTTATTCAGAGTTTCTTATTGTTTTAGCTAGATGCAATGTAATATTCTTTACTTGATGAAAAATAAAGATTGACAATCCATTTTATCCAGACCGTTTTAAGTCAGCACTTGGATTCCATAGAAATTTATCGGCTGTCAAAAATAAGAACTCAATTCTTGATGGTGCTAATTTTTGTGAATTTATCTTATGAAATAAGAAGAAATTCTGGGACTGTCTATTTAAAATAATTGTATTAATTAATACATTTCAAATTAAGAATTTGTACTTTGACAATGGAACGTTAGTGTTCAATTTCAAATTAAGAAGCAGAAACATTCATAAGTACTTAGCGAAGTACATTCAGTCAAGGAACATGAAAGTAGTTTGAAATATTTCACATACACGAATGCATAAGTTTGTAAACGAAATTAGGCCCCAAGTGTAGCTTAATTGAAATTATTGTTTCTTTTATAAAATAACTTGACTAGCAAATTGTTTGGTCAAGTCATTCAAGTCAGGTGAAGCAAGTTTTATTATAGTCATTTTAACAAGTGGTTCATTAATACTAAGCCATTTGCAAGCAATTAATCTATTCAAAATTAACCGATTCAAGACGAACAATTTTCTTTTCCTAAAGGTCACGTGACTAACATAACAGCTGATATAAAAATAGTATAACAATAATATTAACAGTCGCGGGTAACTTCAAGCAAAGTATGTAAATGCTTTGCATTAGCATATTACATACTGAATTTAATTAAACTTGCTGAGTTCACTTCCTTCGCTTACCAATGTTTGATTTTGAGGTTCTAATTAATGTTGCAGTTAAGATTCAGATTATTTCTCGTTTAAGAAGTTATTGTTTTGTGTGTGTTTTGCTTTTACTCAGTATAAATATTCTGGTATATACAATATGACCATTTTAATATATCGTTTCATAGTATTTTCTTTGGTATACCAGACTGTACTATATTGTATACGCTTTAATCTTCGGCTTCCTTCTTTTTCAATGTTGGTTCATGGGATAAATAAATATTTCTGTATTTTCTGTTTCATACATAATTTATTAATATATTACCACGGATACGATGTAAATATAAAATAACCTATTTATAGTCAAATATAAAGAAGCTTTCATATTCATTCAAATAGAGGAATTGTCTTGCAATACGGATCTAAAATCAAGATCCTTGACGTTAGTGAGGCTCCAAACTTCATCAAGACGAGATGCGGTTGAGAGCTCACCAAACTCAATTGTAATCTAACAGATACCTCAATTAATTGCTTCAACAAATATGAAATCTGATAGTTTAGTTAGCTTGTGTGTTACATGTGACGTTTTGATCTCATAATTGTACATAATTTGAACATTAAGTTGAAATTTCGGCTTGCGAGAGTCTTGGTTCATTCATTTTAAAATGTTTGTGTGATAGCGAAAATCTTAATTAAGTACGTTTGGTTAATTTTATTAGTAATATCATTTTAAGAATTATTAAAGGGTTGAAGTTTTAATATGAAAGATCGATAGGAAATCACATTCGTATTATATAATACCACGTTAAAAGACACTGGTTAAAGAAAATTAACTTTGTCTTGATAATGTAACCTCAAAAATTAAGTTCGTATTTATATGTCAGCGTTAATGTGACATGACAGTTGATGTCAACCTAGCGGAGGTTTATTGTCGCTGGTTAGTAGCCATCTTGTAAAACCTCTCTTGATGGAAACGGTGCCACGCCTGTGAAAATCCTCTTAATTTTTGCCATCAATTAAATTTTAAAATTAATTGATTTCTTACTGTTACTATCAATATAAGCTAATTGTTTTGCAATTTTTAATCAAACAGTTAAAAAACGTGGATTATAACAAACCCATAATCAAAAGAATATTACTTCTGGTGAACTTGTGAACTATTCGATACCCTCAAGTCATATATAAAAAACGTATTGTGTATAGTTCCATATTATTGCCTATAACGAATGTAACAAAATCACATCTGTAGTTATCTTTATTTTACTGACCGACAAATGTTTAATAAATTACGGGTCTGTTAGACTTGTCGAAATAAATTAACAGTCCCTGCGAAACAGATGCTCTTAAAGCACTTTTGCTCTCGAAACTTTCTCTTATCCCTGAAGGGATCGAATTAACTTTCCCAACTTAAACGGATCTATATAATACATGTTATCGGAATAGTTGATTTTATAAAAAACTAAATATTTTATAACACACTTTATTAAATAAGAAAAAAAAAGCCGACCATGTTACATTTATAAGAGATAAAATTGACATTGACAGGCAACCAAAGAAGATGGCGGTACAGGCATAGACAATAAATTTACGTAATGCATACTAACTATTATTTTCATATAAATATTACTCGTTAGAGAACTAAGATACGCGTAGATGTCTTGACTGTTATAAAGAGACTTACATAACGTTTATAATTAACCTCGAATGAAATATTTAATTAATATAATATTCTTAACGTTATTTTATAAGTCCAAAATATCAAATACCGTAGTTGAAGTCATTTGAGTCGGTAAGATATGAAATAAATTAATTCCTAAACGCCTACGAAGATTAAATACATTTAGTTAAATTAAATAAAGCAAACATACCGTAATATCATCAAAACAATTCTCCGTTTTAATGCTGTCCAAAACAATGCTATTAATCGGTTTTTTGTAAGCTTCGGTTTTTTTTTACAAAAGGCTTGAAGTTCAACAAAAAAGCGATACCGCTATTTTAATTGAATTGCATTTTAGTAACATTTTGGCTTATACCCACGTACTGATTTCATATGAAATTTGGCACGCACCGGCAGTGTTTGTCAACTATATGTTTGTATATAACGAGTACATATGACCTAAATAGAGTGTGGTGGGCCAGCAACGTCGCTGTAAATATGTCAAGTTGCTAAAGTGAATGTATTTTCGATGGTACTTAATAAAGCTCTTAGCTTAACAGTTTTCTTTCAATTATTCATTGTATTAGTTACCAAAAAAAATTAAATTCTTTAATACGTGTATTTCTCTTTCATATGAATTTTAAAGGTTTTTATATATTTTTCATATATAATCGTATCTATCAGCGATGTTCAGTATCAATGGTAAGTCAATCTTATAACTAGGACTACGGGTTTCAAAATATATCGGTCTGTGATGCCCACAGCTTAGTCAGCTAAGGTTAGGTGACTGCTAAACGTATTGTTTGCTAAGGAAACTCGAAAATTTCATAATTTTGTTACTGAACACTTGCGCCAGTGGAACATAATTAACAAAACATTGTTACATGGATTTTATTTAATAAGAGTTATTAGGGTACACCTGTTAACAGTTGTTGTTAAAGGGTAAACTTGTAAAGTAAACATACAGTTATTTACTTTGTAAACAAAGTAAATAACAAAGTAGTTGTTTTGTAGAAGTACTTATTTGCGCCAAAATAACAGTTGTTATATATTTACAATCACTGTTTACTAATTTTTCTATAATTATTCTATACTGAAAACTGTTCAATTAACATCAATTAACAAAGAATTATAATATATATTTTGAACAAGCAAGCGGTCGGTACGGTCGGCGTTCAAAACATGATTTAAGGCTTAAGAATTAAGAATCAGGCGCTACAGAATCATCAAAGCTTGGTATTAAAAATTATGAATGTGACAGTTTTATTCATACATGGCTTAAGCAGTTAAAGAACTTTCAGTCAGTCTAACTTTGATAAAGCTTAAACATTATACCGGTAACTGTTGACATATTCAGAACCAAACTCATATATATATTCGACATAAGAATCAGCGGTGCTATAACTCTGAAACATACATCATTAAAAAAACTAGTAATCTAACTCACTTTGATTAATTAAGAGAACGATTTTCTTTTAGTAATAATAAAAAATGACATTAAATCAAACATCCAAAGTAACATCCAAAAAACCAACGAATCCGAGTTTCTTGCCTGCTATTTAGATTTAAGACTTTTCAAAATGGCTCTTTCTACCTTACTAAACAAAGAGAATTTTACTATGACTAGTAATAGATAATAGAACAGACATTGCGTTTATACAAAGCCAGCTCAACCATGTTCTAGGGCCATATTTTAGAACAACACTCAAACTTTCTAGTCAACAGTTTGAGTGGCTATTTGACTATTAAAAACGTGATACTTATACAGATACAGACCTCAACATTGCTCTTCTGTTATAATGTCTCTAGTTGACAACTTTACAATGTTAGTTTTATATGCAGTTTATTTCTAAGCGCGCGCTACGAAGCACGTAGCATGTTTAAATTGGAAGCTTACATAGCAAATTTCTATAATAATAAACATATTTTTTTAATTACGCTTAATAAATTAACCAAATACAAGTTCTGTCATTTGTAAATAAGACTGGAAAAATATTCGTGATTTTATATGTCATACCTACGTACGGTTTTAAAACAATTCAGTTCACAATTAACTAGTTAATTCCTGGGGTAGCCTTAATAGCGTTCCTCGTTATATTTTTTTGCAATTCGGATCAGTAATTCAAAATCTTAATTAATACCATAAAACATCCATTAGCGTGGAATATAATCAAAGGGTTGAAAGTTTATTTAACTTAGATTAAAATCACTAAATCACATTGAAGTTAAATAAAGTTTAATTCTAGACCCCGTTTCGTTTAGACGTAAATAAGTCATGAAACTCATTGCTAACTGCTTAAACAAGCAAGTTATTTCGGCTAGCGTTATTAATTTCTAGGGTAAAACTGAATAAATTAAGATATAATCTAGATTTATTAGGTAAAGTTAAATTTGGATATTAATTAAGTAAAAGTTTAAATTATTATAGGACCATTTTATTATAGCTAAGCTAAATACAAAAAAACGTTAAACAATGTGACAATATATAAATTAATTGACCTGTAATTGTAGTAATACCTACAACTTTTTTGTGGTCGAATAATAAATGCATTTATATGTAAAAGCATACGTATAACAAAAATCAATCAGAAGCAGGTTTATTTTGAAACCAGGCTGATTTCTTTTGTATATGGATACCACAACCTTTGCAATTTCCTTAGTTTTAATTGTTGGCTATAAAACCGCGTAATAATAATCTAAATAGTTTTTAGTCTAATTTATAAATTTGGTTTTCAAATGAACATTAGAAAAATAAATAATTATGCAGCCCGTAATATTAATAAGCAGACAAATATTAATTTACGTAGTTAATAATAATTATTATTACGTTAATCTTTTAAATATCAAGATCGATGTGTAAAACAAATTAAAATAGGCACAGATAATAATCCGACTCTACGTACAACTATTAAAAAATTATCTATGGTATTTAATAACACTCACGTTCCAAATTTATAACTCACCAGGCTCGCACAAACACAGGCAAATAATAATTTCAAACTTGGAACAATTCTAGAACACAAAATATACATACGCGCGCGGTCGTAGAACGTAGTGGTCGCCACCCCGACTGTTCGGGTGGCGGTTCGTAGCGCGAATGAACGCGGGAGACGCACGGTTGCCCTTATACGTGCGCTCGCAACCCCAGCGATAAGCGGTTGAGGGAACTATATAGAGTTGTAAGAATAAATTTATGATAATTGTGATGTTATTTTCGAATAAATACCAAAAATTACTAACCTTGATGATGATCGCGGGCATTCAAAAGAAAAACAGTACACTACTATATAGAATAACAGTCGTAGTTAAGGTTAGTAGTAGTAAAGGAGTAGTTTTAAGTGTAATTTATTAACGAATCTTGTATAAAATATTTTCTTATGTAATAACAACTATACATCACAAAACGTAGTAGTATCACTAACAGATTCTTAAAATGTGTAAATATTTCAATCAAGTAATATCAGCTCCGTACAAATCCAAAAAGCTCTCTGTCACACAAACACAACCACGGCCTGTCAACAAAATGTTATTAGTCGCCATCTACGCCCACGCGGAAAAAATTCAAGGAGCCCAATACTAAATTCGAATTGCAAATATTCGAATTGCATAACATTGTCTATAGAATTCCAATTGTAGCCGAGCTGTACTTTGTCGACTCTTTGGAATTCGATATAAATATTCAGAGTTTGTATTTAGAATTGCATTATCAAAGAAGGACCAAGAATTTAATTAACTGTCATAATTTTAGTCTGTTCTGTCTTCATGTCAAACATTAAATGATTTTCTTTTGCGTAAATATAAAATACAATTGATAATTAATAAATCCTCTACAACAAACTCTACAGATTAGTTTTATGTTTAATCTATGCACAGTGGTAAAAACTGGCTTATGGAACAATAAAAGATCTTAAGAATTGTATCTGATATGATACCGACTTTTATAGTAAATAGATATAGTTTTATTCATTAATTCTTGTTATTCGTCGTAACTGTGCCAGTGGGTTGTTAGAACCGATTAGTCACTCTCACGTGGCGCATACGTGTAATTTCACAAGTCTATGGAATTGTCGATTCAGAACGCCAGTTAGGGCTTTAGAACTTAAACGGGAATTTATTTGCAGTTAAAATTCACATTGCCACGCCTTTATGGAACGATATTGTATTATGATAAGCTATTGGGTATGATTAAAACTTGTACCGCACCCGTCATAAATTCAATATTACGATATTGATATTACATTCAATTATTGAATGGGAATGTGTAACGCGCTATTTAATACGTTGAAACACGCGTTGATTAATAAATAATAATCATACATTTATATATTAACATTTCGTCTAGTTACGAGTTCATTGTAATGTTTGTCTTAATTATTAAAAGGTATTAAGTTTAGATAAATTACTTATTGTCTCTCTGTTTGTTTTTTATCTGGGGATCGAATTCAGTTACTTCCGAGCCGTTAGGATTTAAATCGTCACTCCATGAAGTTAGGATTATTTTTAAATTCAAATTGCCTTGCGTTTAATTTTATAATCTCGATTGTTTTCAATTAATATTGTTTCTGAAAATTAAGATATCGCTATATGTGTAATACTAAAAGCCATAGATAGTTTTATGATTGAATTGTACATTGCTTAATTTTACATATACAAACCCAATCTCGTTTTATTTCATATAATCAGTGCTTCTACGTTTTTGACATTTCCATAATGATGTTACATGAAATTTTCAAGGCCGGTTTGAATGAAGGAAACAGGTTTGTTAACAACCTTAGACAATTCCAAAGGTACGCCGCAGCACAACAATTTTACGTTACATTCTCTTCAAAGTTTGAGAGAATGAAATTTCGCAGCCTTTGTCAGATTAAATGGAGTTATTTTGCGTGACATTACGAGCGTTTTATAGAATTTTATAATAGGGCAGTGTTGTTTTAAGACATACTATATTAACCTTCAGAAGATAATTTATTGTATAAATATGATATATTTTATATATTTATTTAAAATGAATTATCAGATTATTTTGATAATAAAAAAGTTTGGGAATGAATTAGCTTTGCTTTAAAAAGTGTAATGGGATCATTTAAAAAATTAAAATCAACCTAGCCAAGTTTGTTGGCTGCTTCTTCTTAGCTTGTTTGGGTATGAACAGGCGCTTAGATTTTAAACGATTCAAAATGATCCTATGTACCTTAATGAATAAAGATATTTTGACTTTAAAAATTTAATACTGGTAAAAAATCGTAAATGTTTTTTTTAGTTTAAAACCAAATTTTACAGTTAATACTTAAAACTAGTATTGTGTTGCTATATCTGATAACGACTAAGGTATTCCTAGAAGGGAAGTGCCCTCCTGACGGTGCAGGTAGGTGGTAGACATCAATTTTTTTGAGTGAAATTCTTTTTATTAAGCGTCATTAAGTATTTGTTTGGTAAAACAATTCTCATTAGTACATAATAGTATATTTCCATCTTACAGCGTATACAAAGAAAAGTAATTTTCTTATTGTGAGATAGGAATTAAAGGAGCCATTGGACGAATTGGCCGGCGTCCAAATATGAAGTTTAAAATAGCTTTTTCCCTAGGTATATTTTGTTCCTTTTTAATTTTGTTTTATAATTATTCTACAGAAAATCAATGGAAATGGATGTGATTATATTGGGTTAGGACTATTTTGGATCTTCTTACGAATCAATTTACTTTGATAAATGTAGGTCAAGAAAGTGGCAGAAGTTTAATTTTCTCATTGAGATGGCTCTATCTTAAAATTAGGTATTTCTCATAGTGAGAGTGCCAACTTTTGCCTTCGGGCTTCAGTCGAACAGGCAGGCACGACCGTGGCAGTACCACTGTCTTACACACACTTGACTTAGAGACAGAGCACACGTTAGGTGCACAAGTTAGGTTAATCACGCATATAAATAAATAACTGTATATGAATTTAATTATTTCAAACAAGTTATATACTGTTATATTGCAAAGCATATATGTCCGCTTCCTATATCAATAACCGTTTGTAACCTTCATAAAAGTAATATTGAAACTTTTTACATACAACCTACTTTTGTAATCAATACCAAAATTGACATTGTAAAGCTTTGGTGCGACGCCTACGGCGCTACGTAGGTGTGTTAACAATCTAATGATAAATTAATACTCATGGCTATGACGTCCCTGCCTTTGTTACACATACTGATAAAGCACTACTTCACAATACCTAACAAAAGCCGATATGAGAGCTTAATGTGGTAACGATGTCTACGGCGTAGCAAAGTCTACATTGCTTGTGCTAAAATTAGAAATTGTCTGAATTGATTTAGAAATAAACGGATTGATAAATTGAATCAAAAACATGACGATTCAGAAGTGCCTTTAAGACACTTTTTAATAAATATATTTCGAGTTTGAGTGGTTAAATGGTAGAAATGCAACTTTATTGAAAAAATTGAAAGGCAATTTGTGGATCAATATTTTTTAAAAGTTTTTAATACAATTGAAATAAAAAAAATCTCTCATCTCAATAATATAGATAAATTTTTGGGATTCTACGTTTTTCGAAATAAGTGTGTTGTAGATGTGTGTCATGCGATTTTGACTTGTTTTATTATGTAAATGTCAACTTTTATATAACGTGGGTATAAAATAGTGATTGATATCATTGTCCGTTATACCAAGGTCATATTTAATGCATTAATATCATTTCAGTTAAAATTGAATTTTATTTCTATGCAGATAGAGAATATTATCGTTCAACGCCTATTTTGATTTTATAAAAGCAAGCTTGACACCTCATCAGAGATTTTGACGTCGGTTCAAACCCCTTTTCACTGAAGCGTAGGGTGTACTCAGCTTACACTAAAAGATCAGCGATGTATGAAAGAGGTGTAAACAAAAAAGGGATTTCGTCAATAATTTCAGCTATTCCGATTACAGATTACTTTTGTGTTTTGGACATCATTTTGATCTTAGAGGATTAGTTTTGTTTGTTTGTACAACCATAATTGCGTACCATACATAACTAAAGCAGCAGACTGGAATCCTCCTGGAAGAGGAAGCGGGGCCCTCCCAAACAGATCTGTTGACGGTGTTGCAGATAAGACGAACGCAGTCCTTAAGACTTGGAGCGAGGTAAAGAGGAATTGCTGTTACGTTCTACCGGGACATAAGATCATAAGTCATGCTTAGACTTATGTTGATGGAAGCATGAAAAACAGTAAGTAGGCTACATCACACGAGGAAAGAAATAAATATTTCAATTAAATATTTATTTAATTTCACAATATCACAAAATTGTATGAATATTATTACTTCCAAAACGAATATAGAATGGTCCAGTGAAATGTTATAGGACACGTGGTGTTTACTTAATATCGAGTTTGAAACAAAGAGTTCAAGACAAATATCGACCTCATCAGAGGTATAATGGTCCAAAAGAGATTGTTTTATTTACCATCGATAATAGATTAATATTTATTTCAGGGAAACAATAAAAGAGGAAAAATATATGATATCAAAAGAAATATAGAGGCGTTCTAATACATGTTTCACAGGACTAAAACCTCTTTACGTGTAAACTATTTTATTTTCTTTTTTTTGTTATTTTTGTCATTGGTCACGTATAACTTTCTTTTGTTACAATTTCTCTCATGTCATGCAATAATCAGATATACAATTGATGTAACAATTAAATATATAAAACAAATTTAATGGAGTCAGATTTATACATTCCGAAAGGAAACACAGGTAATATATATTTTATGTTGCTATGGGTATTTTGTTAATAGGTATAACATACATACTGTGCAGTGCCCGGTTATAATATTTCACTTTTGGTTCAATGTGATTCGACGTTCTAAAAAACTAGAAAGTTAAGTTCTGATTTTAATCACGAATAATCGGGAAATACAATAGCTTATGGAAATGAGCATTCGATGGCAGTCTGCTGCATTTTCACTGAATTGAATTACAAAATAAATATTTCTATGTTACTGAACTATAATATATAGAAGCTACATTGTATGAGTAAAAGTAGAGCTTAAAATCAAAATTGCGTTCTTATAGAGCCGAGCAAACAAATGGGTTATTTTAATAAAACTACGCTCAAGCTAGAAGCTCTTCTGACCTTTGGGAAACAAGGGTAAACTTTTAATAGATTTGTGATTTATTGACTCATTTTTAGTAACGATTTTCATACAATTTCATTATTAAAAAAATTGTTTAACAGAAGTCAAGAGATATTTAAAATATGAATAAAATATTTACTATATATATAAGTTATATATAAGTTAGTATATTGTATACCTGTTGTTATTTAAGTTATTTGAAAGCGCATCAATGTTTTGAGAATGTCAAGAAACGTCAAGAAAAACAATGACGGGTTCAAGTTAAAACAAGAAACGTCATTCTTGACTCTGACGCAACTCCGGACTCTCTTGGCGTGCAGCGTTGGAACGAAGAAGAACCACGATCATCGGAGTATTTAGATCCGTTCGCCTCACGCCCAAGTATGACGCGTTCAGTGGAGTGTCACTGTGTCCTAATTAATTATAAAGTGCTGATCATAATTGTGTTCATATTTGTTGAAGATAATTAACAATCGTACATTATTAATTATCTCCTCGCCCGCCGTCTACTCACGATAGCTCGGCAGCCTTGATAAATACAGAATTGACTGATGACAACCTCGTGCCGTTATATTTATTTAAGTATTGTTAATAATATAAATATAAATGTTGTTAAACTTAAATTGATTAGTTGAAAATATTATTACGTAAATATTTAACTAAAACCAACTACCTAACTACAGCGACGTTGAATTATGTAATTTTTATATCAAAACTCCATAGAGTTATGTCTCTTAATTGAATACGTCAGCTTAAACAACAGTTAGTACGTCGAAAACTGTTATTTAAAACGAATCAACACTTGCCACAGAATGGGCGAGATTTTTCACATGCAATTCCTGTTGGACATTTCCTATAAAAACAAGATTTATAGACACAAAACCAAACCAAATTTGAAATTCAACATGAACGTATTGATTACTAGTATGAAAATAGTTGTGCTATATTCTAGTTGGATTGTGTTAACAAGTTTTAAGATGAATATTAATTAAGTTGCCCTAATACCCTAGGTATGAACACAATCACTTACTGAATATCTTCGTTCCTTAAGCATTTAGACATTAATATTATTTTTGGCCAAGTACAACTACCTTACCACTAGATTAAAAGTACAACCAGATTATAAGTAATAAAGTAAAACTTCTGGTCATTTCTCCAACTTTGATAATGCCCATTGGAGTAGAGACTTATGGCTACCAAAGCCAGTACTGGTGACCCAAGAGCTGGTGCTTTTCCCACTCAACGTATTAGCATCGCGATACAACGAGGGAATTCCGCCAGCATACTTTTACCACAAGTACCAAAGTTTTTAAATTTATGTAAGTTTTATTAACATATTGGTTTTATCGAGTAATTCGTATCTGCGAAAAGTTATGATGAATTAGAGTTTGTAGGTGTTATAACTTTTCTCATTTCGACATACGGGGGGTGGATGATCGCCTAAAGTAGAATGATAGGAATATATCAGTTTTAACTTTTTAGGTAGGTGTACGCCGAAATTATAGAACGACCAGCTAAGTTTGTTGTAAGTATCTTCTTAGATCTTCTAGCAATAACAAAGTTATTTATCAAATTAAATCACTGATGTGATAATTATTAAATGTTTACAGACACATCAGTGATCATGTTTTTAATGAATTTACTGTGTAAACCTCATGTAACGTCACTCAATATTTTTTTTAAGACACTCACGTGGCAGGGAGCTGGTAGTGGGTTGCCGGCCTTTAAAGGAAAATTAGGAAATAGGGGGGGGGAAGAGGACGGAGGAGGGGAAAGGTTGGGCACCGGAAGATTTCAATCACCGAACGAAACGCGAGTTCAAAATGAACAAAGTCTAATTGCATCACTTTACGCCAGTTTTCTGTGAGAGAGTGGTATTTTCTCCGGCCGTGCCTGCCCATTCGGCTGAAACTCTAAGTAACAGCATGGCACTCCCACTCAAAAATAATTGTTTGTATGGTTTAGCTATCATTCCATACAATGATTTTTCTTCTCTCTAATTAACGACCAGTCTCTATATTGCCATAAAATGCAGTGCTCAGTATCGTTCTATTGAGCTTACACCGTATTTCGAATAATAATGAATGGACGGAAATACCAAGATATATTGCTAACATGAAACGTCATAATCGTTTTAATTGAATTTGATGTCATTACTAAAAATAATTAACAAACATTCATGTTTGTACAGTACATGTGAATACGAAATTGTATTCATTGTATTCATTCATTACGTGACATTGTTTCACGAACAATTAAGCTTTTGGAAAACTTGTGATTAGTCGCACCTACCTACGCCTTATTACCCATGCAATCACGAACTGAGCAAAGAACTATTTAGGTCGGACTCACAACACAGATCCTTGCACCCATTTAGTCTTACAAGACTTTAATAATACATTTTATCAATACACATGAATGCACACTAAACATTATAAGGTTCTCGATTTAATACTTTTTTTTCCAAATTTTCTACATTATTTTAAAACCCTGCTTTGGTCCTAACAAGTTCTGTTTGTGCACTCATTACTGTATGTTTTAACATATTATACGTACATTATTAAGATATAAGCTTACATGGGAACAAACAACTGGCTGCGCTATACGGAAAGCGACCACGACCTTATCTATCGAAATAGCATTAAGCGCAGCAAAGTCACAAACATTAAATACTTATCAAAGAACATAATTCGAATAAATAGCTACAATCTACAATCTCTATAATATATATCAATGTGTACATCTCCTCGGACTCGGTGAAATGTGTGTAATAATAAGAAAAGCTTTGAATATAGAAAAAAATATTTTGATAAGCAAAAGATTTGCCACACCCTTAGCTTATCTTATGTATTTCTCGTGTCATAATGTTCGTTTCCGTATTCTTCCGAAACGGCTTGACCGATTCTTGTGGAATTTTGTTAGCATATTGAGTAGATATCATCTTTTTAATAATTTAATCATTTACCCCGGTCATTTAATTAGCCAGTATTTTTGTCTACCCTATAAATTACTTAACTTAAAAAAACAAGGTTTACTTAACTTAAAAAAACAAGGTTTGCCGGGACAGCTAGTATTACATATAAAAAGCATTAAGCGACAGTTTCATACGTCATTCCTATAACATATTAAAATAGATTAATGTTTCAAGAATAGACAAGAATCTATTGATTATATATTCTAGTGACCGGAATCGTGTGAAATTCTGTCTGCATCGTTGGAATTTCGAACTAAATCCAATCTTATGCCATGCCAAGAATAACTATGCCTAACAATGTGTTAATAAATATTTGGTGTGAAGGTTTCATACGTAGGTTTATACTAATATCCTTCACAAAATATATAACAAATTAAATAAATTTTAATTGCACCAATGAGGCTTGTATAATGTAATGAGAAGCTGATTCCCTCAACATCGGAGCTTTCCTATATATTGTAGATAATTAACAAATTAAATTTCTTTTATTTAAGACTTTTGGACTTTGGGGTGCACAGGCGGTCATTAAGGAATTAAATAGGCGCCTGGTAGTCAGTACCGGGGATCCAAGCTGGTGTTTTTCTTGCTCAGCGTATATAGCGTATATCATCGCGATACAGCGATGAAGGACAAGCTTTTTTAAATCAGTACAAAACGTAGTATACTTTTGAAATAATTAATAATATTTACTTTTATAGTAATATTATACAATAAGTTAATAAATGTTTATCGAATCAATATTAAATCAATTACGTAGTATACATTTTGGTGTATGAAGTAGATTCAACAACCCTTAAAATAAATCTTATATTGAAAGTTGCACTCGATACATTTTATTCTCCCAGTGATACTGAACTTGTTGTAGTGCCAATATTGACTTCTAACGTCTATACTTTCAATTTCCGTTCCAATTTTGCACTTTGACGTTCGCAATTTTCAGAAAGCCCAAGTAATACAACCTTTTACATTTTCAACTATTTTTTTATTAGATTCATTATTTTGAATGTCTGGAACTTGCCCAACTTTTCCCCGAAACATAATTAATAATCAACTCTAGAATAGTCGATAGGCCGAACTTTGTAACGATTGATTTAATAACTAGAATAATATACTCATAAAGTAGTTCTTTAATACGAATTCGTAGAACCCTAAGGACTATTGAAAAGCACTTAAAATGTCGTACTAATTCTATACTTATATATATTTATTTAAACAACATATATATGTCTTGATATATCTTACGTTATTTATTGAAACAATGTCTACGCGTGAAGGAAAGCATTTTTTTGCATGAATTTAAAATTTATAATACCAAAATTCAGCATCTGTTAAAACTACAATGCATATATATTATATAAAAAAAACATACAAATGTTTCTCGTATAAGTGTAAACCATACAAATGTCACTGTCAGACACATGTACCTCAGATGTCAGAAAGCGGAAACTGCCCACAAACGTCCGAATCGTTCCGAATAGTTATTTATACAAAAGGGCGTATTGAAATTTCCCTGTAGCGTTCGTATTATAATGAAATATTAAGGAATTCTGTAATTCAGTCATGTATTTCTAATGAAATGTGCTTTTGGGTTTTTGAAAACATCATTAACATGCTTTTTCGGTATATAAAGTTATGCATATATTTATACATAACAAATACTTAGGGTATTATATTTTGTATATTTCCTCTCGCCGCAGAAGAATCTATATTCTATAGGAGCCAATCTTAACATATTTTATATCCATAAAATTATTATGAAAATTGGAAAATGAGGATATTTATCTGCAAAAGCTTGTCAACTTTTCGGAAGCTTGTATCTGATGATAATGAACTTATAATCCGAAATGAGCGTTTAAGTCAAAAACAAACATTTCACAATATCAATTTTAATCATTTATCTTTTGGCTTTGCTTTTGTGCCTTTTGGCAATCAACACTAGTGTCCACTTATGTAATAAAATAATGCTATTATTAATAAATTTAAGGGCCCCATCCGTTTGAAGGTCTTCAAGTCCCCATCGTCCTCATCCACTGTCCTTTCTAGTCATACATTTTTACCAGCTATGCGTTTGATATCACCAGCCCATGATTTCTTTAGTCTGCTTCTTTACGCCAGTCTACTCGGTTCTTATACCTTCCAATTATGCTACGCTGTACCGTAACTATTAGAAGATATTTTATATGCAAGAAAATATCATTAGACGCTTGAGCCACGGCGTAGTTAAGAATCCTTTATAATATCCTATTAGCTTTCAGTTCTGCTTCTTTGACTTATTAACTTTGAAGCGTTAATCGTCGCTTTAGTTCCTAATAAAAGCTTTAAAATTAAAATGTTGTAAGCACTTTGTGGCACGACGTAACATTGAAAGCTGAAAGCCGACTGAAAGCTGAATGCCATGTGGTTAATGCCCAAAACAATGCTTGTTATGTCATGAAAATCTAAATATTTTTTATTTCACTTATCAAATGTATTAAATGAGATCGATAATATATTTCTTAGTATCAAGTTATCACTTTAGTTACGGTCTTATGTTAGTGTAATGTTGCACTGAATATGCTAACTAACTAACTTGAACTTGTCTGTGTTTTCTAGACACAATACAATTTGTACTGTACTGTACTGTGCCTTTAAAATAATTAATTGTAACAGTAAATTGAACATTGATTTAGTATTTTATTATGTAATGTAGATATTTCAGTCACGATTTCCACTTCATTAAAACGAACTTAAAGCTTTAGCAGTTTTATGTAGCTTTTATCATATAATTTGTGTTTTAACATAATTTCATTGTTTGTCCTCACGGTACAGTGACTTCACGATCTTATTTCCTTTGAAGAAAATAGCAAGTTACCATCGGACGGTTCTTCTCAGTCAAATATTTTACTTGTAATTTAATCGAAGTGTGCGTTAGAACTTTAATTAGATTTTTTGAAACTTTATAAAATTATTATTTGCAATAAGGCCTCATAGTTCATTAGTTGTTCATGTTCAAAGATAACATACAAAAATATCTTAGTGTAACTTGAGCTTTATGAAACTTAAATTTTGATTGGCTAAGTCTTTAATGTTACTTATTTATTAACTAAAGATTAAATGGGGATTTTCGAAAACGACTTATCACCTCACCACTTCAATTAGTTAATTACTTTTAAATGAATAGATTATGCGTAACATTATTTTTTTATGGAAGAGTTGCTTGCCTCCTCTTCTAAAAAAAAGAATATGAGAATAAGAGCAAGAAGCCATGAATGTGTAGTCGTAACCCATAGACACGTGGCTGCGTGGCCGGCCTTTAAGAAAATGGAACGCCTATTTTGAAGGACCCATATTGCTTCCATGACGTGATTGTGTGAGGCATAGACCTTTAATTTATAATAAATCGTATGAAAATAACTAAAAGTTTTATAAATAAATCCCTATTGAAAATTGTTTTAAGATCGTATATAGGTGGAAAGTGAAACAAATGCCGCAAATGAATATGGTGTATGCGAGACGCGTACAAATGGAAGCCACGCCAATATCCATCGGTCGGGTTTCACATTTTAATTTGTAAAAATATTCTTGTCAAGAGTTTCAAACTAACGAATACAATATTTACTAGACATGTTGGTGCTATCACACCGTTATTATTACTGTAATTTATCATTTTCGCATAGAATCGTATCAACTATCACTTTCAATAATTTACTTAGTTAGCTACAAGGGTTCGAAAATAAACCGGTCCGGCTTATTTCCGATATTTTTAATTAAAGGTATGCATGCATGGATTTGTCATCAATCATGGTTAACTTACGTGTTATCATAATTAATCCGCGGGTAAATTTTCTTAGGATATAGATTTTTAATTTAGTTTATTTCTTAAAACTCCTTGAATACCTCTTTTTAAGGTAAAATTACGCACTAATTACAATATCAAAAGTAACGCAGGGTAATCCGGTAATAATGTAAAACGTGTTCTCGTGTTGATGTTTATTACTTAACTCCTCCGAGACGGCTCGACCGATTTTCATGAAATTTTTATATAGGGTGAGTCTTAGAATCGGTCACATTCAAAAATACATACCCCTATTTTAGCATCGACTTTTTATGTAGGTAATACAACGTATTTCGGGTCAGCAATTAAATGATAAATTGACATAACAAAAGTTATGTACTCAACATAAAGGACCGTTCTGTTTATAACAGCCTAGATCACGACGCCTCAAACTGCAAACTCTAAGATAAATTGCTTTGTTTTAAGTTGTATTCAGTTAATTAACTGTGAGAAATGGTTTATACGAGTTCAAAGGAAATTAGTTTGAAGTTACTGGGAAACAATATTGTGAGCGGACACGTCAAGATAACTAATGGTTTTCACAGCCCAGTTACATCTTCAACGTAAAAAGTATTTACCATTGTAGATGTAACTTTGTTAAAGCCGTAGGACGCATACTTAAGATTAATGATTATCGAAGTGGAGGTTCTGGTAGCTTCTAGAGCGCAGATTAATTACGAGAGTTTGAGGATATCCGAGAAATTTATTTATTTATATATCCAACGCGGGCAATATAAGTATATACATACAATATATATTATAACAAAGAGTTTTGGTGGAACCTGTCAGATACGTGGGATAAATTGAATTCTTCATGAAATCAAATGAAAAATATATTTATTCACAATGGTAACTATGGTACACTTATGAATCGTCAAAAAAAACAAAACAAGAACTGGTAAGAAACTATCCGCGTACGTTATAGTAATCCAGGAAAAAAATATTAGCATAGCAACACCAATTCAAGTTCGAGTCACCACAAGTAGCACTCACGAGCACGACGCATGGGCAGCCATCGCTCACAAACCAGTAACTGTTGATTGGGTAAAAAATTATGACAAAAATGTTTCACACAAATGTCAAATGCAGAAAAAAATATTTTTAAAGGAACGCCCATCAGCAATAACCATACTGACCGGCAATATATCCAGAGAATATAAATTGAAAAATGAATGTTTTCAAACCATAAAGTTTCCAATTCCGAATTATAGATATATGATTAATATATTTTCTATAATAGTAGTACATAACATTTTCAGTGAATTTTTGACACTGTTTAATCGTAGTAGTTTAACCACCAATTTCACAAATTCACACGGTAAATTTCTCTTGAGGCGCGTTCGCGTCGTGTGCAGGAGTTGGGTTGCAGAACTCACACAAATATACCTAAATATTTCGTTGTTTTATTTCTTTTAAACGTATACCTAAAAAAACATTAGTTAAAATAACAATATTATCCCATCATTAAGGTTAACATGACTTATGTCTTGATGCTGTAGAGTATAGAGGAAGTCAGGTATCCTTTTCCTCCAATCGCACAGGGTCCTCGACCAAACGAAACCACTGGCCGGCCC
The DNA here is from genome assembly GCA_951799465.1 of Leptophobia aripa. Lineage (NCBI taxonomy): Eukaryota > Metazoa > Arthropoda > Insecta > Lepidoptera > Pieridae > Leptophobia > Leptophobia aripa. The sequence continues at coordinate 1,270,839 of OX637267.1, read as the reverse complement.
CAAGGCTAAGGTCACTAAGTGAAATGCAAATGAAAATAAAATTTCTCAAGAATGGATTACAAATTTTAAAGCACAGTGTATTCATACTTATTCGTAGTGTTATAACAACGTCAGCATTATCTTTATCTTAATTTTTATAAATAAGATTTTTTCTTAACCTTATTTATTATGGACTATCAATAAATTAAGCTTACAGCTACCTACTACATATTCTAGTTATTTATCGAACCTAGAGGTCCCTACAACCCTATACAACCGCACAACTTGGAAAAACAATCATATCCCATAAAAAATCACACACAATAAAGATGGTTTTGGAAAATGGCTCCGGTGGCTCATAAAGTTTATTATTTCGCGAATAAGGGATTTTGGCCCGTAATAAGGAAGGACACGAATCGACAATTATTAATGTTTGCTTAAGAAACGCTGAATAGCTTGCATAAATGCGAATTCGCATGTTGTGAATGTTATTTTCTAATCGTTCTTTTAATTAAAAAAATTAATAAGTCAGCGACGTACTCGCAAGTATTCTTACATTATTTTAAGATGAAACTAACACCTTATCCTCATACTATTTCTCCTATCGCCAGTATACACATAGGTATAGCTCAACTCAAGCTACAGTAGAGGTTTAAAGCTGCTGTTGTGTGGTTAGCCGAATAAGTAGTAAAAATAATAAATGCTTAATAATAAAGTACAAAAGTGTTCCATTCATATATTATTGGTAACACACTGAGATTTTTGTATCACATCGAATTGTATACGTGTAAATTTTTGATTATAATGAAACATATTAAATATTGATTAATCTGTGTCATTCCATTAAGTCAATTACTTGATGAAAGAATTTCAATTAGCAGTACTATCAATTATGAGAAAGCCGCAGAGATAGCGAATGAATAATGGATGGACATCGATAGGTTTGTGTGAGTGGGCCATTATGTTTGGTCAAGGTTGTATTAAGACCCTTAATATACGATATTTTATATATGATTGTTTAGTTGTTTCCTTTTTTTTTAAATTGTATACCTGTAATTTATGCACATACATGCCTTGTGTGATTTTTTTATAATTTTGTTCGGGTTATGTTTGTATGTGTGTTGTTGGTGTGCCTTATTAAATAAATAAATATACGTTTTTAATTACCGAAAAGTTGCGATACACTAAACAACTTAATTTACGTATTAGGAATGATTGATAATTGTCGAAAAACTCGGAAAAACTTTTACTTTAGATTGACGGTTGTCTTTTGTTTTGTGTCAAATTGAAATTATATTAATGACGTGCTTGACACAATTTTCACGAGTTACGTAATGAGTACACAATTTGTTAAATGAACAAATGTCAATAATAAAGTATGGAAGTTTTTACATACATCCTTGTATTGTATCAAGTAATATATGTGTGATTTTGAAATACTCTGATCTTAATTGACTAATAATTTAAATAAAATGAGTTAAGTTGTATGTATTAAGCTTTGCTTATTACATGATTAAGTAAGTACAAAGAATTAAGTAGGCACGTGGTAATCAGTACCTGTCATCCAAAAGCTAGTGCTTTTCTCGCTCAGCGTATAAACTTCGCGATACAGCGAGGGAATGCCAGCATTATGTGTAGTCTGCCACAAGGACTAAACTTTATAAATTTGTTTGAGTTTTGAGGTTTTCCTTGTTTATTAATATCTGTTTTTTTTTAATACTTATTAGTATATAGAAGGCAAAATACTGCTTCTGACAGATACATTTTTATTTTCCCTTTTTTATCATATTATTTCCGTACATATTAATAAACAATTACAAGACGTTTAAGTAATTCAAAACTCATCTGTTCGTTACGAAACGGCAATTCGATTGTTGTTTTAACCTTATCGAACAATGGTGTATTGTGTAAAATGTATATAAAACATTTGGAAGCACGATCAAGAATCGTTTCCGAGGGAGGCTTTCAGTTGATTGGCTTTTACTGTGACATAATGTACAAATAATATAAGGAACAATGAAAAGTAAGTATTGATTGGACTAAATTTTTATGTTTATGAAATTAAAGAAAGCTATTTTAGGCTCGCACATTTATAAACAAATCGGAGAAAGCGTCGTGTTAATGATGAATTGTATTATTGAAATAGCAATTATACGAAAATACCAGTAGATTGGAGTGAAATTGACTTTAATAACAATTACCAAATTGTTCCGTGTGTACGTTTATTAAAAGCGATGGGGTTTTTAATTAGAATTATTAAATTTAGCGGTCCTGGGTTTTATTCCCAACATGTGTAATATACAAATATATCAAAAATCATTAAATTGCACAATTATTTGAATTAATATAATTGTAATTTATTAACGGCCGTTATCAAAAATCATAAACGACAAACCCAATTCGTAAACTTAACTTCGCCTACGATATCTGTCATATATAAATAACATTCACGTGCAGAGTTAAAAAGAAATGATCCACAACAATTTGTGGCACAAAACAAAAACACCCAAGTAAGTATCCATTCCATTTTCACGCTTAATAAAAACAAATCGCTTACATTACAGCAAATCATTTTGCAGCATTCCTCGTCGCCATGTCATTTATCTTGTCAGCGGACTGTTACAAGAATAAATTCTTGTCGCAAAACATGGATTCCGAGCCATCTCTATCAATTCTGTACGCGCGCGACAAAAGAAGCGACTTGGTAACGAACGAGTGTCTCACCGAAATGTATCCAAAGAGCCTGTACAAGTATCCATTGCACATTGACAGGAACGATGTGCCGTGTATCATACATTGTGTGTTGAAGAAATTCGGTATTATGACGAATGATGGTATTATAAACATACCCAACTATTACCGACGGGTTCAGGCTATACACAGATATGATCCGAGGATTTTGATATCGGATGTTGGGGAGACCTGTGCACAGAATATTAATGGCATGAATTTAGACCACGATGTTTGTAAGAAGGCTAAAGTGTTTAACGATTGTACGCAGTTGTATGTTATATCGTTCAAAGATAGTGATTAAGCTGGATGTACAGTGTAAACTTTATATAAGGAAAACCTATACAGCGTCGAAATCAATTGGCTTTGGTTGATTCTTCTTCTTTCCATTTAACGACCAGTCTCTATAACGCCATAAAATGCAGTCATTTCAGTATGGTTCTATAGAGTTATACACTGTATATTGAAATTGTTTTAATTAATTTAATCTGTATATGTAAAAACTTTTCGAATAAGTTTTCCTTGTGGAAGCTGATACTTTATGGATTCACTGGATCAACATCGCTATATAAATAATAACTAATACTTAGATTACCACTAAGATAATCATACTACAGTTGCTGTGATTTTCTATAATATTGAAAACGTGATGTGATAGTGGTATCAAGACAGATATTCACAAATGATATTCGTTTTATGATATTTTTCTTCGAAAACTACCGAGTTACTTGCCTGTTATTTTCCTAGAAGATTCCAGCTAAAGTTCGTAACAACGTCTTTGAATAGTATTGTTTGACTTGAATTTAACTTAAATTCGTGCTTGAAGACGAAGAATGCCTATTTTTTTAACTAAAATTTAAGTAAAAGCTCTGAACTCAAGAGCTTTCTTTGTTTTTACGCAAGCCCCCACAAACATTTGAATAAGGGCGCAAATAATTAGGGCGCTATGAAAGAGCCGTGATTTTAAGACGGTGGAATCAAATTTAAACTACAAAAACTGTATAAAATATTTTGTCATTGTAAATGTATAATTTTGTATTTTTGTATCGTTTTGTTATATAGAATAGAAATATTTTAACCTAATTGTTTTTCTTTTCTCCGACGAATGTATTTTCGTAGTTTACTTATTCAGAAACCCAATTGGAATTGGGTATTAATTACTAATGTTGGTCAAGAACGCATGCGTAGAAAAGAAGAAAAGCTAAGTGTTTTCTTAATTAATAGCCATCATGTAAGATTTATATGAAAGAGATTTTAAACATAAGATATACTATACACAAATACCTCACGCAAGAGTTTTTACTAACTAACATTTATTTATAGTTAATAACAACCATTTATAATTAATAACAACAATTTATACTTAAAAACAACAATTTATAGTTAATAACAACCATTTATAATTAATAACAACAATTTATACTTAAAAACAACAATTTATAGTTAATAACAACCATTTACAATTAATAACAACAATTTATACTTAAAAACAACAATTTATAGTTAATAACAACCATTTATAATTAATAACAACAATTTATACTTAAAAACAACAGTTTATAGTTAATAACAACCATTTATAATTAATAACAACAATTTATACTTAAAAACAACAATTTATAGCTAATAACAACCATTTATAATTAATAACAACAATTTATACTTAAAAACATCAACATCAACATCATCAACAATTTATAGTCAATAACACAGATTATCAGATTATATAAGAGGCTTGGATGATAAATCATATGTATCTCAATACAACAAAAGACTTAAATTTTAAATGTATGTGTATTTAAATAATGCCGACTTCCATGTATATCATTCAGCTCTCTTTAAACCGCATAAGTTTAATATTCATGTGCATATATTTAGAACTTTTTGTATTAAAAATACGGAGTTCAATATAATAAAGTATTAGATGAAATATTATTCTAATAAATTTAAGCATAAGATCATATATACTAAGTGTGATACATTGCCAGGTTTTTCATAAGGTAGCTGGGATATTTACGTGAGGCCAATTTATAATAAAACATCATACGAATGCAAAATCTCAAATCTCATCGTTATAATCGTTACACATATAACCATTTATTAACTACTTCTCTTACTTCTTAGAAGTAGGACATGACTACTACTAAAACGTAATTGCTATACGAATTTCGTTTTAAAGAGATATTAATTGAGTTAAATTGTAAAATGAATTTCAGTCTTGCTGTATCTGACAATTATGGTCATGGGCCAAGCATATGCTCGCATATCTGTAATGTATGCGCATGACAAGATCTCGGATATGATAGCCGAACAGTGCATCAATGAAATGTACCCAAAAAATCGGAGAATGGAGTATCAGGAATCCGACGAGTCCTGCATCATTTATTGTGTGCTGAAGAAGTTCGGTATCATGAATGCGAATGGACAGATTAATTTGGATATTTATAGGTAACTTATATATTTATATATACAAGGTGACATGAATAGATAATACCACCTTCGGTGCCTTCGGGTAGAGGATATTGTGATGATTTCGAAAAATATATATCATTTAGTAATGCATATGAAATTATGGACATTTGCGAAGCAAACCTCCAATTGAAGGCATTTTTTCACTCCATTTATACCGTTATATTCCTGGATAGATGCGCTTTGGAATATTAAACTATTTCAGGTGATTTATATTAAAGGGAGGTATCCATCTTCTCGGTCGATGTATTATATAATTTTTGACTTATTAAGTATATTAAGATATTTCTTATTATATCTATTATTATCAAGATTACGTTAAATATTCTCTTTTCATCACTTATGAATCGTCAAAAATCAAAGGGTTTTTAAAAAGACGTTAAAAAAAGTACCGCTGTAATTCTGTAATGACATAATAAAGTATAAATGACAAGTGGTGACACGCCCCTTATTAAGTAACGACATTAGTATTAATGATATGGTAATGTAATTTTCGATCGTACCATAATCTAATAAAATTAATGTACCGTATACTGATTAGGTAGTAAAGCTCAGCCATTAATATGCATAAAATGTCACCTGTCTCCCACCTACGACCATGACACACAGCTCATTAACAATTCCATACGCGATTGAGTTTGAATATAGGTAACTAGGTATACCTTGCGTTTATATGGGCATTAATGCAAAAAAAGCTATTTTTGTAAGTCATATAACTACTTACATAGCCAGCGGAAACTCAAGACAGACATCCAATTCATTGATTTGCGATAAGTGGATTGCATTTAAGACTTCTCTAATTTAAAAACGCGTTCAACATACTTTACACCTTTTTTAAAACTGGTATAGTCAGACATATAAAAACCAGTCTAAGGCTAATATGAAATCATATTAACATTTGGTGTCTTAAGCCTGTTAATAACTGTAACCTGTAACTGTTAATAAATAGTTAAATAATAAAAATCGCACGAGGCATTGTTTTTAAAAATATTTGAAGTCCTATAGAATATTGTCTTACAAGACCGGCGCTACTAATCAGATAAAGTTAACTAATCCATTAATGACGATAAGTTCGCAGGACCACGTCTTTATCCAAAGCTATGTGACTAGAGAATTTCTATGTCTTTTATTTATATATATTTAAAACAATTCTCTTTCAAAATAACTAGTATTTTCCTGTTTTTGCTGAAATCACGCTCCGCTTAGCTTCAAATCAAAGCGGTTTCTGAGATCTATGCGGCAACCAAACAAATGACTACGCAATTAAAACAATTGTTTAAAAATAGTATTCACGATTTACACGTGCGAAGTTGTACGCCTTTTTGTGTTTTCAGGAAGCGAGTTCAGTTGGCTCATCAGTTAGACAATAGGACTGTTATGAGTGACAATGGCAGCTCTTGCGTAGAGAGCGCTGAGGCGACACAGCACAAGCAGGACGTGTGCAAGAAAGCAAAAGTTTTTAACGATTGCACACATCTGTACCGGATTCTGTTCAAGTAGCGAAACGTTTTAATGATTATGAATGGAAATTAATAAAGTTAACTGCGTCAAAAACACTTTTCATTTACCAGTACAGAAATGGAACTCGGTGGGATACAGACATATCAACATTCAAACAACTTATAGCCCACCTTATACATTTCCCCAAACTCAAAGTCATAGGGATGTGTAGGACACTGGGCTATTAAGACGGCCGGGTGAGCCATACCCACTTAAATACTCCTCGGGTGTAATCCACGTTTCCGTTTAAGAGACTACTGGGGTCGTGGTTGCATTATACCAATGTTATACCTACGTACTATTGAGTATTATATGTAATAATACATTAGTAATAGTTTTTGAGCTTTGACAAATTAACATATTTTGTGAGCTTTAAGCTACCGTAATCGTTTTATCGTCTTAACAAAGTACGCTCGAGATTGGGTTGATAAAGGTAAAATATACGGCGGAACTCGGATACTTTTAAAAAAATATATTGATTAACCTAAAAATATCCTGTTATAATAAAAATATCAACTTCAAACGGCAGATCGTTATCGGGTACAGTTTCAAAGGCAGTGTAATTGCACGTAAAGTGAGAACGGTTTCTTAAAAATAAATCTTAAATATCGCTCTCGAGGGTATTTATTTTTATATGGATGACGTCAGTGCATAAAATTTCGAACCTACAAGCTATAAAAATGTCATTTATTTTTAACATGGCTTTAGGCACTTGAAATCTACTGGAAGTTTAAACACGGTACATACATTATGAGTTTTTTAATTTTTAACTAAAATTTAAATTTAAACTTTACAACAGAGGCAAACGAAAATGGAGCCGAGCAATTCAAGATTATGCAAATAGTATCCGTAGCTATTTTGTGTCTATTTTTATTCTTTTTACAGTTCCCAGATACTAAGATTTAGTGTTAGACTGTGTATGGTATGGCCTTAGCATTAATTTGGCATTGATGACTAATCACGTATGCGTCGTATGTTGGAGAGCGTCTTAGACTAAGCTCGAAAAAGTTTTCCTTGAAGATTTCCTAAGGCATATACGACGACATATATCAGGATAATCACCATTTCATTTGGCTAACGAGGGTCCTTGGGTGCTAACAGCCGCGTTTGGAAATATATGGAACGGCTGAGTACATATACAGTTGTAATCTAGTCTAAGACCTTTAAAAAAAACTAATATAAGATATACGTCTATAAATTCGTCAAAAAAATTGACGTTCAAAATTTAAGTATAACTTTTATAGTTCGTGATTACTCTTATACCATTTTTTTTTTTATTTTTCTTTAAATAAATTCTTTAATATCTCTAAAGCAGCTATATTATATTTAGCAATGTATATAATATTGCATATAATAACTAGAAATTTATAAAAAAAATGTAATGTATGTGAATTAACAATGTTTGAAATAAACGTATGAACCATCACAATTTTTCTTATCATTTTTGTGTTAAGTGTATTTTTATCTCAAAACTCCTTCCTTCATGTTTTCACTATCAAGGGGCTGATGGTAATAAATAAAATAAAACTCCTCTATACAACATTTCTATTTTCAGGCTATATGCAGCGCAAATATGCCCCAAGCGTCGTAAAGCCATCAGGTGAAAAATATGTTTCCGCTTCAGTTCTCTTGCACATCGGGTTAACTTCGTTGCACTGAACACTGTCAACGAAATATTTCAACAATTTACCTTGACATACAAGTTGTTAAGATGCCGTGAAGTTTTATAATTCTTCCTTTCGTTCTGTTTAAATCGCAGCATAATTTTGATACCTTTTTAGCTAACAAAACTATACGCTCTTGACAGAATAAAGTATGTTTTGTTAATTGTTAATATTCATATATTAACAATTAACTATGGCTATGAATTGGCTATGAGGATATGCTATAAGGACAACAGTGCTCACATTTAAAAAAAATATAGTTAGCAACTTGAATGACGTACCTAAAATATTGTATACAAAATTGTTTAAAAATGAATCTATTGACTAGTAATGTGTGAACGTAACGAACATAAGCGTATTATTTTGCATTGATCATATTAAAACGAGACGAAGCCTTTCAATAGTTGGTCAACGCGGACGAGATTATACGACAATTTGTGTATCGCCAGGATTCTCCTTGCGATATTCCATCATTCATCTCATTCGTCAACACATAAAAACAGAAACTCCCTCACCATATCTCAATCAAATCAATATATAAATGTATGATAATGTGTATGGCACATGTGAAATCGTTCTGAACTACTTTTAATGTTTAACTGAAAGTTGTGTAACGACAGGGTGAGCTTATTCACGGAACTTTCAAAGCTCCTTGACAACTTTGTATCCATTCAGGCGTACTTAATTCTTCGACAAATATGCGAAGACAAAGTTTAAGTAATCCCTGATTTATATGATACGGGTTGTCACAAAGGAAATCAGTTATTTAAATATACATATGATTCTTCCGTCATAAATTCCACTTCTTGAATGATAATTACGATCGGTTTCTGCTTTGCGGAATCTTAAGTCGAAATTTTAGGAATCAAACTCAGCGACCTAACTTTCTAGTATGTATATGGAGAAATACTGGCTATATATATCAATAGAAATATAGAATAGAGTGAAGTAAAGAGAGTCCAATGAAAAAGTGGGTAATATATGACCTCATTATTATTATAACTTACAATATTGTTGTTCTAGATTCTTGTTACTCCGGTTAACTACCTCGCTTTTCGATAGGGTCTTTTGGTATCTCCTTTTTATTATCACACCGTATATTCCTCATATTTAAAATGGTTTCAACACAACATCCGTAAAAACAAAGTATAAATATGTCAATTCGAAGTATTTTAATAATTATTAAATTAAAGCAACAATATGAGAATTTATTGTTTATTCAGAATGGACGTATTTACTAACAATTGTTTATTTAAATTTAATAAACTCGAAAAACATAAATTTAGCTTAAATAAAAAAGTAATGCTAATCAATTATTTATTATCATTTACCCACTTAACAACTGTGATATTACAAACATAGCTATCTTCTGAATCCAACACCAGATCGAGCAACTTTTCTTTGGGGCTTCTTCTTCCTCCTCTTCCGTGGTCCCAGCCGTAGTCGTCTCCTCTTGGCACAAACAGTATGACGTCATAAGTATTGCCACCATTAAAAATAACACCAGTTTGCATGTAAACCATTTCATTTTTACAGATGAGGGCCCAGCTCCAAACGTAATTTATAAATGACATGAAATGTACGAGTAATTGAGATTTAAATCTGTCCGATTTCGATTCTGCAATTTATTTCTCATTATTTCATTATTTTGAATAATTTAGATCCATTTCAGCTTGTGTTACACGATTAGAAGATTTAATCCATTAAATTATACATAATTGCTGTACATTTGAATGTTATGCAACGATATATCGAGGAACAAACATTCACAATGGGCTTAGTGGGCGTCATGATATGGGTTAAGTGCCATCACAAAAACACGGGTATAATAATAGTACTAAGTACACAAGAATGAGGGGAGGGAATCGATCTCATTGTCAACAGATCCGTCCATACAACTCGGTTAAACATGCTGTACAATGGTCTGCTAAAGATTGGCTTTGGACTGAACTGTTGTCCTAGACCCCACTCGAAACGAGCTCTGTTCCGATTGGTCAATACGATTAATATACTTTAACGTTCCATAGAAATATTTAAAGCTATTTAATAGTTATGTAGATCTGTTAGAATAATAATTAGATGTTTAAACAAATCAAAGGTGTATCAATTTAGCGTCTGCATATAAATGGGGTATTAAACAGCAGCTAGTGAAATTTCTAAAGCTGATTTTCTGTTTCAAAAAGCAATTACTTGCTCGTATGGATGAGAAATGTCATAGAACAGCATTCAGTATAAAAACTGCCTTGTGTCTATATATATATGTAACAGAGGTTACATAGAGATCAAATATATATATATAGTATCCAATGATTTTCTAATCGTTTGAGAAGAGTAAAAATTTAACTAATGTTTAAAATAATTGCGTGTCTAGTTGTTTAGTATACAAATCAAAATTAACAAAAACAAATGTAGAAATTAGACTATAACTACCCTACTATGTAACTATGAACTACATATTATATTGTCTGCTAATTTTAAAATTAACCTTTCCAGTTAGAAAAAGATTCATTGAAATATTGCATTAAAAATTATTCACGTCATACAAAAGTCATCCTCAACTTCCAACGCTCAGGATAAAACTAATTAAGGATACCGCAAACAAAAATAAAACACGTTTTTTTTTTGTAACAGGAAAATGTCGACGGAAAGAAATGAGGCAGCGTTTAGATTTGTTAGTTGTCCAATGCCTGGGGGATTCTGTTGTTAGATAGCTTATTACTGATATTGTATGAAAGTTTTTAATTCACTTTTAAGAGAACAATCATTGAACAACAAATCAAGATGGAAATGAAAAACTTAACGTTACCGGTAAGAATGAACTAAAACCAGAACAACTCACTAAGGGTTAACTTAATTACGAAGTAACATTTCAAACTCGGTTCATATCTATAAAAATATTGATTTATTTGGATCTAAATAAAATAATAAAGCATTTTATTGGTGCTACTGGAAATAACAAAAAAAAACTAAAGAAACTTTATTCGTATATGTTTCTTACACTTATAGATCGTCCAATTTTTACGTATAAGTTTCGCTATACAGCGAGGAAATGCAGCCAGCATTATGGGTCCTACTCTGCCACAAGGACCAATATGGTGTTTTTATTTTATGCATAGTTTATTTCAACTCTTTAGTTGAAGTCTTGTTAATTAAAAATTCAAAACGATAAATCGTTACTAAAAGAATATCTTCGTTTTCATATAAATGGCAAAAGGGGTGTAAATCAAAGTTTTAAAAGTTATCTTATATAAGAGACTAACTCTTTTACTGTTTCTTTAATACTCAAATCAAATTATCCGTCGTTTGTATTACTCGACACGAACCACTAAAGCACATTTCGCGGCACTGCATAGCTCTTTCTCAGTATTTTATCTAAATATATAAAATGGCTAATGGTAATGGACACTAGTGTCTATAGTCACACACACACACAACCACTTAACACACACTAATTACACTTACACACTCACTTACCCTTCTAAAAATATATGAAGAGGTGTTAACTGGTCGCACAGGTCAACAGGCTTTCCCTAGCGTTGAGTTTAGTGCCTAAAATTGTATTTATATGTAAATAAAGATATATATAGTCATTAAAGATAAAATAATAAAGAATATGAATCAAATATTTGCTTTTATTTCACCCTTGTTTTTTTATATACGTGCTTGTTCTTTAACTATGTTGAATCATTGTTTATTAAAAGACCTAAATACCTAAACAAAATATATTACACCGGCATAACCTACTTTCTGTACACAAAGAGGAGTAATAAATTTCAAATATGATAATGCTATCATAACTTCTAAAAATGGCGGAGGCGGGCCAATTTTTCATAGTCTGGACAAAGATTGAGTGCATTTAGCACTGGCGGCCTGCAGGTGCCATTGTCTTCAAAGTGCAATACATAAGACTTAAGAATTCTCGTTCAATTACTGAAGTCGTTCGTAAAAGTTGTATTCTTTTTTGTTGGCTATAAAAAAATATATAATAGAAAACATGCGGGCAGCCTTATCGCTCGCTAATAAGTGATATCTTCCAGACAATATATATATATATATATATATATATATATAATAAACTAAAACTAATAAACTAACTAATAAATTATAATAAACCATGCAGGTTTTATTGTCTGTATGCATATGTGACAATGTTATATTAATTAAAATGCAAAATTATTAATTACAATGTAAGCTTAAAAATTTTCATTAAACTGATACTGACAAAAATCAATTAAAAAGCCGGAGCTTTGAAAAGTTAGGACATAAAAAGTTTACCGGCATAATGAATAAAAGAGGCGTGGCTGTCTTCCTCGCAAATGCAGTGACGTTTTTCATTAAAGCATCAACATAAAATGTTGTTCTCTTAAAAATTTAAATTGTTCACATTTTTTTAGGGTCGCGTATAAAATACCTCTATGCACACAATGTATTATTTAAAACCTTAAAATAAACGTTATATACACGAACATTACATAGGTATGAATACATTGTATTTAGTTACGGATTACCTACTTTACTGAATGCCCAATGTCCCCACGATCGATTTCTTTGTTGACCTTGGCTATCATTCGCCGAGTCGTCGTAAAAACGTAATTTGGTAAGGTTTTTATTTGTGTGCATTGAATATTATTGTTTCGTGCTGAGTGTTTTTTACTTTATCTCCCCTTAAGTAGTGTTTGTACCTTGGCTTAGAGGAATAATGCGACCTTATGCACTTCATAAGGTCGCTTGTATATGTTTTGTGTAGCGCATCTTAATTTGTAAGTAACCTAAAAACCTTTTTTTTATTTTCATAAGTTATTTGTATTGTCTTGAACACGTATAATATTTGCGGACACATTTAATAAATTAAAATAGAGGGCGACTTCATTGATCTACCGTCGCGTTCCAATATCTCATTTACGCAGCGTATCGTGTCGGATGATTATCAATTAATTTCTGAATAAACTTGAGACCATTATACCTGTGTACTAACAAATATTGTAACAAAATCTGAATATACAATTTAATATTCTTATTAAACATTTATTATTAAATACTTTATATATATATAGCACAAAATTTAATTAACTTGTAATGCAAAGTCAACAAAAGAAATTATATAAACACACGCGCCTAAATACGTTTTAATTATAAGCGTCGTGGTGTGGGCGTAATGAATGAAAATTGTATGCTGTATTTTCATTACATTATAATGTTTACATTGCGTTCCTTTTACGTTTACCGGATCGCACTTTAAGTTTTTATACCCTACCCTATCTTTACCCTGAGTGCGATTTGTTTGCACTAATTCTGTTAGAGAAATGTATGTATGCAGCGTCATTACTTATTTTAAGTTCTTTCTATGTACCGTTTTGATTATAGTTTAATAAAAAAATAAGTAAGTCATAATTACGAGTTATTAATAATTCTTAAACCTATTAAGTTCGGCCAGAAATCTAATCTGATACATATTGAAAATTCTTATTGAAACAGATGTAGGCTGCCTTTGGTAGCGGTTCCATACAAAATACTCATTTGTATTTCAAATATGCGGTTGTAAAGCCGTTTTAAAGTAATGCCTTTAAAAGGCCATCGCTGAAATACCTCAAACAAAAGTTTAACGGAAGCGTGAAAATTGTATGCATACCAAGTGAGATTGAAAAGTTCCGCTGTCAAGCCATAGTGCCCGAAGAGTAATTGCCTTCACTGCAATTACATGACAGATCTACTTCGCACCAGTTACTTTCAGGGAATTACATAATATGCCAAGTGGTTTAAGCATTCATAAAAATTATTAAAGAAATGTTTCCAGTACCAATATGACCCTTTAAGGGTTTTTATATTTATTAATACCCGGCTGCTTAGTCACCAGGGTCATTGGTATTTGTCCATGGTATTATTATAGATGGTATATACGCGATCATAGATCGCCGCCAGGTCTACTTGGGTCAGTCTTGTTTTTGTCGTCCCTGTAAATTCCAGTCCAACGCTTGCCTTGGGATATGGGACGGATCTCTGCGCGAAGTATGACTAAGTCATAGCGTGGCACATCCTCCAGAGTTGAGCCTGAATATCTTCAGAATATGTAGGCACCAGTAAATGAATACATGGAGTAAGTGATCGACTTTGTGACTTTTCATGTTTAAATAACTTTTATTAATGGTAGTACATCTCCTAGATTATATTATTATGAATAAAACATTAAATTGACGTTCAATTATTACAATATTTAAATCAACTTTCTTCCGTTGCATATCTTAACATATTTAAAATGTTTATATCGCAGTTGTTTGATGTCGGACTTCTTAAGAGCGTTATAGAACCGTCTCACAATTTACAGACATAAAAAATGAAATAATGTTTACCCGGTAATTGAACTCTGGAAGCCAAATGCGTTTACTTAGCTCGCAGTTGCGGTTCCTTACACAGAAAATAGAATTGTATAGAATAAATGAAACAATATACTGTACGTGAATCATTTGATTGATTGTATTGGATATCGAACTAAAGACGTCACGTAACGATACAGAAGTATCAAGAAGAAATAGTGTATGTAATTGCATACCCGATGTTACAAAACATTAAAACAAAACTGAACAAAAAGAGTTTCCACCATCTGGTACAAATAAGTGTAACAATGAGAATTGTGTATTCGAACAGTCTTTTTATAAGCACTTAGTTTTTTCTCCGATTGTATTAGAAGGTAGCACCTGGCTGTGCACATAATGTAAGTAAAATTTAATTCATTCATTCATTTGCAGAGTTTTTATCACTGGTAATTCAATATACTTTTGCTGGAGCAATTACGTCTCCTATAAAATAAAACCTACATTTGTGGAAATTGTTAAAGGAATTTTGAGTTTTGTGATGTTTCAATTAATACATCACTAGCTGACCCGACAAACGTTGCTTTGCGATATAAATTATTTCTAGTGGTACAAGAAGTAACTGGCGGGGATAATTAATTTAATGACGCTTACTTTTTAGTGATGTCCATAAAAAATAGGGATAATTTGATGATAAAAGGGTAAAATTTTAGGGTTATTTAATGCCACAAGAAAAAAATTCATTAAAAATTTTTTTTAAGGGTGAACAACCCTTACCACTTAGGGATATGAAAAATAAATGTTGGCCGATTTTCGTACCTACTGAATACGCATATAAAATTTGGTTTAAATCGGTCAAGCCGTTTTGGGGGAGTACGGTTAATTCTATACATAAGATATACACGAGGTTGTATTTATGTAGTTTTTTACATTGTATCTCATTGCATTTTAAAGAAGTCCATGATAAATATATTGTTATTTTCTTGTATTTTGTATGTTAAGATTTCGCAAATCTTTATTAGTTTCCCTATTATGTTTCCTCATTGTCTGGAAGCAAGCGATAGAGCTGCTGTTCCTCTACTAATTTAAGTTCTACTTCTGAAATGTATCTTTTATTATAAATTGAAACGTACTTAAAATATTCTACTGCTTTCTGACTACTGTCTCTGTCTGTACATATTCTTTCAAGCCAAATAAATAAATAATTATTTTAACGTCTCGAGATTAGAGAAACAATCGCTTTGATAAATATTATATGGAACTGATCTATGTTTACTCTGCTTCTACCAAACTTATACGATCTGGGACAATATGTCCGTACTTAAAGTAAGGCGGACATTACATTTTATTATCTAACAAAAACTATGTTGCTCTTAAATTGGAAGTATCCTGTTCCCAATAAAGTTAATACTATTATATTATATATTAGCTTCATCACAACCGGTATCTTTTATATTTTAAGTAAGAAACACGAAAGAAAGAAAGAAACACATTTATTTAGACTGTTCCAATTTTAAATAGGAAATTAATCGATTCTCAGCTGTACACAGTTGCGTAATCAAAAAATATCAACAAACTAATGAAGTCGGCTTTGTTATGATAATGTGTCGGCTCAAATAGCTTTCGAATGGCGGCCATATTCTGTTATTTAACACAACTCACACGTATAAAACATTAATGTATAATTTTATTCTCAAACTCAAACTCAAAATATCTTTATTCAACTAGGTCTTTATAAAGACACTGTTGAATCGTCAATTTTTACACTACCACCGGTTCGAAAGGCAGTCATCTACCGAGAAAATCCGGAAAGAAACTCGATAGCTGCTCTTTTAAAATAAACAATTAATACAAAATTGACAATTAAAATAACAAAGCATTGTAAGGCTACACAAGAATTGAACTGTCCCGATGCTGAGCCAATTGCCGACACATTAAAGGGATCTTTGTCCTCTAACTATCAACGCCCATTTAAAAAGAGTTCTAATGATAAGAGCGCCCTAAATATAAGAAACTATCGGAATAATTGTATTGAATTTTGAATTCGATTTGAGTTGTGAATTTTTTTTAAAAGAAATCGTTGCGATCCATATCGTTCGTTTATCTACGTTGAATAATTATTATCAAAGAGAAGAAGTGACTAAAAAAATGTTTCGCCTGTCCATTACGGCTGAAACGTAATTCAATAGACAATTTTATGACTTGTATAAAAAATATTCATTTGTAAATATACAAGAAAGTTTTTTATGTATAATAAAAAGTTTGTTCCTTGCAAACCCATAATGGACACAATTAGTAACTTTTATTCATATTTACCGATATATTATTATATTATTAAAACCTCTTTTTACATTGGTTACTTGTGCAAATTTATTAGGTCTATTTGGACTACTACTACGACTGGACTGTGTTTTTCTTTGTCGCTTTTTTCACCAGGCGTTTTTCTTTTCATATGTTATTGTTTTCTATTGTGTGTAACGAAATGTAAAATCTTATAGCCATAGATCCAGTTACTATACTGAAACCCTAAAAATATGAATCCTCGATAAATGCTTTCGACTAAAAAGGTTTTATTTAATTACAACCATATTTCACACGAAACATATTCTAACAATTGTGAGAAACAGATCTGTTCTTAATACATCATATAAATGTTAAAGCTATATATAAATGTAATAAAAATAATGGTTCTCTTTTATCTTTTTATACTTAAACCTCGAGGGTCTCAAAGAGACGACCTTGTATTATTGCTTTAATAAAACTGAGGGAATACAGTCGACCGTAAGCATCTTAAAGTATCACATAATAAAATTCCTTTGGACAAAATACGCCTTAGGCAAGTCTTCATATAATGCGTAAGGTGGGATAATGAAATTAGTGTCTGTCCAGGGTTATAGGTTCGAATTTCAGCCGTTTCCTTCTATATACGCAATTTGACATTTATCCATGATGAGGATCATGTGTCAGACTGATCACCTACCTGCGTAATAAGATAATAATAATTTGTTTTATCATGAAAATAATACATAAAGTTGTCTATGTAAATGTTGACTAGACATTGAGTATAAGGTATAATATTAATGTGCTTGATAAAATACCGCTTTGCCTAACTAAAAAGACAAATTCAAAATATAGGTTCATAATATTGTATACATGTAATTTGTTACGCGTGAATTATAAAGTGAAATTCCCGGTGGCACAATGACCAACTTGAATGCATTAGTTGGAAGCGTAATTGGGCTGATATTTCTTTGGTTCATTATTATTTATAGGCAACTTGCATTACTAGTGATGTATTGATGTGCCTGATTCTCGCTTTAGTAAAGTTCATAAATCGTTTGTAGGTATGAGCATACGTTTTTATAACAAAGTCCCAGCACTTATAACCAAATTGACTTCCAACAAATTTAAAACGCGCGTAAAGGGTATTTTGGTTGAAAGGGCATACTATACCGTAAACGAATATTTAGAGGACAAAGATCCCTTTAATGTGTCGGCAATTGGCTCAGCATCGGGACAGTTTAATTCTTGAGTAGCCTTATAGTAGTTATTTTAATTGTCAGTGGCACATTTTTGTATTAATTGTTTATTTTAAAAGAGCAGCTATCGAGTTTCTTGCCGGTTCTTCTCGGTAGACGACTGCCTTCCGAGCCGGTGGTAGTGTAAAAATTGACGATTAAAAAGTGTCTTTATAAAGACCTACTTAAATAAAGATATTTTGAGTTTGAGTAACCCTATTACTATACCCATAGTAATTTTAGCTGGTAAGTTGTTAGCAATTATATTTCTGACAGGATTTGGAATGATAGTAGACGAATATAAGAGGTTGTTAGATTTAAGTTAAACATTGTATGTGATTTTTGGGTTCGGCCGTAAATAAATAAATAAACAAACCTTATTTTAATTTTAACCTTTGTTAATGAAGCTGTGTTATAAATCATAAAGACAAATTAATATATATTTCAGTGGAAAAGTTTTCAAACATTTTAAGTATTTTTCCTTGTCCGCTTTAATGGCTTTAGTTTTGTCATTAACCGTTTACATAATGTAGGCAAATTAATCTTTTATACGTACTTTAATTGGTTTTATACTTTTACTATAATTGTGTGTAATTTATCATAATTTACCAAATATTAACTTGCCTTAACATCGAAACAGACTTTCAATTTTCCTATTAAGTTTATGTATTATATAAGACATAATACATGTAAGTAAATATTAATTCAATAATTATTCAAATATCTATAAGTGACATACACGTATATGGTAAGTAATATTTATTTACACTTAATTGCACTGGAACAGTAGAAGTAAATGACGTTAATAGATGTTAGTACATATCAGAGGAATGGGCGGCCGTATCGCTAATAAGCGATCACTTCCAGACAACCCACACAATAAAAGAACACTTAAAATACAATTAGACTGGTGCAAACGGTGCGAGGTAAACAAAAACAAAACACAACATACATTAAATTAAGTAAAACCGGAAAAAAAATCTAAATGTATGTCATATATAGTATAAACAATATTGTTAGTATATTTATTTCAAAAACGCACCGAACGCTTCGCGGCCTCCGGGGCGACCTTCGGGACACTTTGACAGCCCTAACCGTTACAGGTGTTTCATATACGCCAATGTTTTTTTTCAATATTGTGCTCGTAACGGAGCAGCGAAACATCGATAAACTCAACCCTAATACAATTTGTATGTTACAGAAATATGCAATTCACCATACTCGCAAGTATTCTTGGAATCGTTGTGGGGATTAGGCCACATGGATATTCGGGGACACTAGTAGACTTCACTGATCCTAAGGTAAACGCTGTCACAAATATAAAACAAATATAAGTTATATAAATACGTGTACGTATTTGTTACATTTATTATTTATCTGTTGGAGTCTTTGAACGTCAATAAAATTTCGTATGCCGATTTTTTAAGCTCACATAAATTGATCAAAATTTTCCTTCCGAACATCATTCCATAGATTATATTAGATTCCATGAGCTATAGAAGTTTCATAAATACATAGATAACCAGCGATAATGTGCATATATTTTGGGTCAGAAAGAATCTATTAATATACAATTTCACATTACCAAGTTAATTTGATCAATAAATTCCAAACTGGCAAATGCTTTTGATTGGACAAATATTGGACTACACTTTGATACTAAACCAAAATGATTAAAACCCGATTTAGTACTGTACCAGTTGAACCGTTAGTAATTAATATTAATAATCCTCTAAAACTCATCAGACATTTCCAGTTATAATATTTATTGATTACTACAGCTAATTCTAATACTTATTACACACAGATTTATACAATAACAGCCAAAAAAAGAACACATTAAAAAAAGCTTAACACATTTAACCAACTGAAACACAAATATTTTTTTAACTAGGTTTATATGAAGACACTTTTGAATCGTCCTTTTTACATTACCGAATAAGACAGTGAACTGTTATATAAGATGACACGATGAGACAGTATTATATTACTTTAAAGTCACATAAATTTAATTTGATAGAATACTCCGAAAGGCTGAGTAATATAACATTGATCCAGTCGATTTATAGCCGATGTGAAATAATAACGATCCGTACATATGACGTCTACAGTTCAAAAACATAAGGCGTTCTTACGTTTTCATAAAAGCGACGGCTTTCTAAATTAGCAAAGATTAAGACGAAAGTTTAAATATAAATCTCGTATTACGTCTCATAACTTGTAAGGCTTCTTTTGTTAATTAATATTCTATGTTTAACTTAATTTTAAACTTGTATTTAATATTTTTTGTCGGTCTTTCATTTAATTTGTGCAACAACGTTCTTTAACTCTATAGTATAGATTCTATTCTAAAATCTAGAATATGCAGCAGCTATGTTGATACCCGTTTCAATCAGTTATTGCAACCTTATTAACTTCCAACCGCACCTTTCAATGTGAAACCAATAAAACCTGTGACATTAAGTATGTCTAATTTAAATAGATAAAGCAAATATTGCTTGATTGACAGCGTAATTAACTAGTTCTTTGTTTTAGGTGCAAGGACATCTGGATGCATTAGTCCGAATGGCCCAGTCGTGTGTTATCAAAGTGAGGGCCACTCCAAAAGACGTGAGAGCGTATTTCACCAATTCACCGCCTATCACGAGGTCCGGACAATGCTTTGCAGCGTGTATGCTAGAGCAGAGTGATGTCATTAATCATGGAAAGGTGACAAGAGATTTCAATCAAAATTCACGTTTATTAAAACTGTACAAGCATAGCTATCAGACTGGAGTGAGGGAAATAAGTTTTAATGATTGTTAAAAAACTTGAGTGGAAGTGCCATGCTGTTACTTAGAGTTTCAGCCGAATGGGCAGGCACGGCCGGAGAAATACCGCTCTCTCACAGAAAACCGGCGTAAAGTGATGCAATTGGACTTTGTTCATTTTGTACTCGCGTTTCGTTCGGTGAGTGAGATCTTCCGGTGCTCATTCTTTCCTCTCCCCCGTCCTCTTCCCCTACCGCTCTATTTCCTAATTTTCCTTTAAGGGTCGGCAACGCACTCACGAGCTCCCATCCGTGTGAGTGTCTATGGGTGGCGACTTCACCTTTATGGTCGTTTGTTCCCTCTTCCATAATTTAAAAAAAAACCTCCCATTTTTATTCAGTATTGGCTATTTTATATGATATTCCTATTAAATGTAAAGCAATTCATCGGTTCACGTTTATGTCGATATTTTTTAAAACTTTAAACATTTTTACAAAGAACAAAATCAGAACTGTTCATACAAATGCCAAATGAGTTTAAGCGATAGCTTCCATTGGCAAGAATTCATATCCAATAAAGATGTTTTGAATTGTTCTGAAAATTGTGTCTCCAGTTGCGAAAATTCCAGTTTTTTAACAGTGCAGTTATGTTATGGGCGGTATATTACTGAATCATCGGTTTGTTAATATTGAAAATGTTTGTAAATAAGTGTATTTTAAACTTATATATATTTATAATAGGTTACTGTCAGCCAGCTCATATTCCGGATAAAGGTGGCGCATGATGCAATGCATCTTAATTAACGTTCAATTTGAATTCGGAATATTGTATTGTATGTGAATCACCGAAGAGGTTTCTCTTAGTTCTGAATTTTCGAAATTTGAAATTCCAGACGCTACGCATATATTCTAGGATATGTCAATAATGATTTGACATAAGACATCCATTTATGGCATTTGACATCAGATGATACTAGCTCACGTAGGAGAGAGAATCGAGATTTGAGTGTCGATTGTATACTATCTTGTCTGAAATCCCGACTCAAATCTAGAATTAATGCATGATTGCCGACTGGGAATATGGACCGTAATTGCTCGTATTATTCTACAACTAACAGGAATATCTACTTGAACAAAGAACATTTTTGTCCTAAAAAAGTTAAATAATTAAACTTTTGCACAATTGCAAATTTATTAACAACTAACACGACAGCACGAGCTGCAATGTCACAAATTGCAATCCGCTTCTTAGGTGGGTAAAAATAAAAGAACACGAAATATAAAAGGACGAGATTCTTATTTGTAATTTAAAAATTAAAACTTATTTTTATGATTAGACGAACAAACATATGAACAGATATGCCTAGAATATATGCTTAGGTCTAAGTCTGGGATTTCAAACTTAAAGAAACCTCTTTGGTGATTCACACTAACAATATTCCAAATTCAAAGTTTACGTTCTACAGAAAATTATATTGGGCCCTAAATAATCTTAAAACATATTTTTAGGTGAACCGAGACCTACTTATCCATCTAGCCAGCCTTGTGAATGGAAAGAACTCACGAGTGGTACGTAAGCTGCATAGCATCTCCAGATTATGTCTGGACAGCATAGAAGGAATGTCAGATCGCTGCCAGCTAGCGTCTAGCTACAACGATTGCTTAAATGAGAATATGATTGAGTTCGCCTTTCCATTAGAACTTGCTGAGGAAGCTGTACGAAAGATGCCTTTTCACTTAATACAGCCGAAGTAAGTAAATTTGAATTAATTTGAGGATGTCATATATTTCATACTTTATTTAATAGTCGAACTGTTAGCTTACTAATGGACTAAATATTCACTATGGTCATCATATAATAACTCTTTTTAAAACATAATATTATAAAAAATTGTGAGTAGATATTTTATAACTTTTATATTTTTGACATTTATTCGTTTTTAGTTTTACTTAATCGGAAATGCTTTCCCTAATTTTGTTAATATGAGTCAGGAAGGGTCAGGAAAGGTTCAGGAAACATCCTGTCATAGTCAATATACGTCTTATGACCAAAAGGTTTCTTAAAAATGATGTATAAAATGTAGAACAGTAAATTTTAAATAACTATCAGATAATTACGAATGTGAACGATATCTATTCATAATGTAAATCATATTTTTGTTGTGATAGACCCAGTCGCAACATACATATGAATTTACATGATGAGTAATCAATAATTCGTATGTGTTAGCGGGATAAAAGCAAAAGCAATCACATGGTTTCTTACGAAACTTGTTCGATAATCCAAAAACTATTAGTTATATAACAAAGGAAGTAGGTGAATTTTTCGAACTTGCAAAGAAAACCAGAACTTTGTTACTCGTGAAAACTTGTGTCCTAAATATACTTTGCGCGTAAATAGCCGAGTTACTTAGAGGAATACGTATATTACTTAACTTGAATGTTAAAAGAACTCTTTAAGATAAATACATCGGACAGTTTCAGTTTGTCAAAAGTTCCATACATTTTGTAACACTTTTAAATGCAAATTTGTATTATTTTTGACTGTACGTAACATTTATTAGAATATTTTGTTGTTACTTGAATATTACCAATTGTATGGATAATTTACACAAATGTTTTTGTCTTAATACTTACTTTATATAATGCAATCAGAGCGATTTGTTTTTGATTATCGCTCAACTCCATTTAAATACACAAAATATGTTTTACAATTGATATTAAATATTTTTTCGATAGACCAGATCAGTCAAACAAGGAACGAAGTAATCCTATAAAGGGTCCGTTTTTCTTTAGAGGCACATACCCCAAATATAGCCTTGATAATCATTTTCCTTTAATTTAAATATAAAAAATGTATCAAAACATCACTTAAAGTCATAACAAAAAATAAAACTGTAAATGTTATCATGTGTAACTCCAGGAAATGCAAGGATTTCTTTAAAAAAATAATAGAAACTGATAATTTTATTTTAAAAAATACAAATTCAAGTAGGAATTACTTTAGAGCCCTTTGAAATAGCAATTACGTGATCAGTGTTGCCAATTTATAACGCTTATTTACCCCGGTCACATCGTCCCAAATAGGACTTGACACGAAGTAGTTTTTAGGGGAACTTTTATGGACGTGATGTGGTAAGCTTTCATATATTAAGATATAAAATTGGTCTTTATTCCCCGTTGAGACAGTTTTTGTTCTGTAATATTTTTTTGTGAAATTTATCTATCGTCCAAGGTATTTCGTAAGGATGAACGTAATAAATTAGCTAGGGTCGGCTTTGAAAGAGTTTCTGTTTAATGGTCTAATGGGTACTATAAAAGCAATTTTAAACGAACGAAATTACTGTATTAATTAGGACTGTCAGTAATTAAAAAAAAATTGTTTATTACCTCACTTCACCTAACATTCAAACTTGCTAATTTTAAAATATTATGTACCCAAAACAACTTGTGTGAAAAAAAAAACAATTTAAAGGCCTTCATTTTCTCTCATAAATATGTTTCATATAACAATATTTACAATATCGAGTCTAAAGGTAGACAACTAAGTAACGAGGGACATAACTCATAAATGCAATTTTCGTAGATAGAGGATAACCGCGTTGTATCCTTAAACATATTTTATTTATTATTTATTGTGGTTAATCTCTAAAAAATATTAAAATAATATAGTTATAAAAGGATCTGTTAACGATAATCAAAGTCGCCATCTTGTAAAACGTCATCTGGTGACAGATCTATACAGAAATTATCTATGACATATTTACATATATAGACTGTATCGATGCATCATACATATAGTTATATATAGAACGGAATTTAACAATTAAAAACCATAAATATTAACGCATCGGTAAATAAATTCTGAGAAATGAAATTTTAAGACACATTTTTAAACGGAAATTTAAATTTTATTAGAGTCGAAGTTTTTTATAACTTATATTGTTGACGATTCATAAGTGTATCTTACCAATATGAATAAAAATGATTTTGATTAAATACGTTTTGGTATAATTCTATACACTGTTGACTATTACTTATTTTTTTACAAGAAGATCTTCCAACAAGGACTAAAAATAACCTACGGGTTTTTTCATTTGGGTTTTTATAGAAATCGTAAATGTAATATATTTTTCGTGTTTGCGTCCCTTTTTAATAAAACTCTTCTTGTCGCATTGACGTGTGTAGGTATAGACAGTAGAGGCTAGTTCACAGACAATTAACATTTAAGTTAAAATTCTTATAATTTAATTAACATAATTATTGTATTCTTTCAGTTTACCACAAGAATTGAGGCAGTCATCATTCTAAGGACTAATTAAGAAAATGTAATTATATAAATTGATATTTTTATTATTTTTGATACATTCTTTTAAAATATTTTTTTTATTTATTATGTCCTATAGTCAACGATAAATCGATTAATTTGTGCTTAAAGTTTTAAGTATATAATATAAAATTGTGAAAAGCTGAACGTTAATGATTAGGTTGTTATTTAAAAAAAAATACGTTTTAAATTCATGTCACTGAGTATGATAGAAATGGTAGCAACGTCATTTTATTTAAGAAACACGACGTACACAAGCTAATTAGATTTTCTGTTTCTCTGTCAAATGGAAAAATACCATATATGTTTCGACATGTACAAGGCTATTGAAACAAATTCTAAAATGACTACAAGTCCTGATGAGTGACTGATTACGAATATTTGCTTCTGAGGCCAAAGACCTCCATAACTATCTTACTCAAAAACAAACACACTTAAAATACGTATTTATTGTTGTATTAAGCAGGTATATTTGGACCTAAATGGTAGCACGCATTAGTTTTCAATAGATTACCGTAGTAATAAAAAAAACATACAATAATATAAGGACTTTTCACACACTGTCGGTTAACCCCAATGTAAGCAAGCAATTGATAGCTTATGATATGTATACACATATATGCACATACACTTTTATACCACATCTACCACATCACAGAAAATAGTGTTGTACTAGTAGGGTACAACACTATTTTCTTCACCATCCTTATTTTTACCTTTCATTTTGATTTGAAATAAAATATTTATATTTGTATTATTGTTTGTAAAAATAAATTAATTTTACACCCAGACCACAATATCCTGCAATCCAAACAAAAAAAGCACACACTCTCGATGTGTCAAATAATAAAATCGTATTGACAAACACTTGACGAAGCCTTTGTAAATATCAAGCTTACTGAAAGAACTATTAGCCTTTGAGCAAGATTTCTTGTTTAACCTACACATATTTATTGTCTATGCTAAGGATTGCAAAATCACTGTGGAGTTTGTGTTTAATCTTGAAATTGGTCTCGTAGCTCCTAGACTAAAGACTATCAAAGTTAAAAGCCGCGGAACCGAACGACTTTAAATTACTTTACCAACCAGTTTATATTAAACTTCAAAAGATCCTTAAACATCCAGTGATAAAACAAAACCGTATTAATAATTAAATATGATTATAATTAATAATTTTATTTGTAGCTACCGGTTCTCTAATCATTCAATAACATTCGATTCGAATACAGTGTTTGTATTAGATTAAAAAATATCCATGACATAACAAATAGACATGAATATGTCTAGGAATATAGGTAACAGAAAGCACTTCCTGAAAGAAAAAGCAAAAATATTCGCATAGCATAGCCCGACCATATTAATGCATCTTTAATTATTTAATATTACATTTTTTTATATATGTATATTCACAATTGAAGAGTTATAACTAGAAGTTACATAACTTACTGTCCACTAAGCCCTTTGATAAGCCACCACAATAAGATAGCGCCCAGACCCTTCTTAACAAATGTGTTTTAACTATAAATTACCCCTAACATATATATACATATATATATATATATGTTAGCGCGCCCTCTGGCTCCATAATAAAACAGTCGTTTTTGTATTATAAGTGTATTTCAAATAAGAATTCAGAGCTCGATAGCTCGCTTCTGATTTAGGAAAAACATTCGGTTTTATAGACTCGGTTTCGTCTTCGTTTGTCTTGCTCGTGTGCGACGAAGAAAGTCGGGGTTTTACATCAATCAACTGCTGGAAAAATCGCTTCGAATAGAATGTATCTTAAAAATAATGAAACTCGACGACTGCATAATTATGAACGACGGTACGAAGTTCGCCGAGTCAGCTAGTATACACTATTTGTATACTAATAATAAAATGTATAAATAAATCAAAAGTAGCGTAAAAAGTTCACACATCTATTGCTTTCCTCCGACATATATTAATTATGTAGTTTCATTAAAACGGGTAATAATATTAAATATGAATATCAACGTATGAATTTTATCTTACATCGTACACCCACACACTCTTGATAAAATTCGCCATTGTTTGCCAAGCAATGATTCAAAAGAAAGGTAACTAAGAGCCTTTTCACTAAATAAAATGAAACCCACACAATTCAAACATAATATCTAAAAGGCATTTATTTCTTACAATACGCCACAGAATAAGATACTAAATGTTTCAGTATGTTAATTACAAATTATCCCCACATAATTGATGTTCTGAAAACCAAACGCATCAATTATTTGTAAAATAACCACAAACCGTATGTGATGAAATTAATTTCGTAATTAATTATTGCTCCCGTTACAGCGTCCTACATAATTGGAGAGGCCATATGTTTACTCGACCTCAGCAATATGTACATACCACCAACTCTTTTTTTATACAAGGACTAACGATGCCCTACCGTACAGGTTCAGGGTCTTTTTTGTTACCCGTCTCGCGAGACTGCAGCCGCCCCGGCTTTGGATATTTCGGTCCTATTTATCGACGAGCCGTTACGCAGTAGCTCGCGAGACCCCCAACCCATACTCTTACCAGCAATACTCCTCCAGATGCGAAGTCCACTATAGAAGCTCCGGCAGACTATAATGGTCTAGCGTTGCTTGTGTCTATTTTAAAAACCCTGAAGTATCTTTTATATACCAAAATACCTTTCTTATTAAAATGATTTAATAAATACTTAATAGCCTTAGACATTTCATACAATGCACTACCTATTGGTATTTCCGAACCAATACGACTAAGGTCTTTCAAAAAAAAGGTACCACTTCCTAAAAGGCACTCACACGCTCCCAGCCACGTGTGTCTATGAGTGGCGACTTCACCTTTATGTGTGTGTGCCTCTTGCACGTTTGACCTCTTCTATAGAATAAGGGTTTTGTATAGAGATGCTTGTTATGTATACAAATGTATGCTTGTGGTTCACATTTATAGTATCAAAATATTACGTACAAACCTAATTTCAAACTTCAGTACTGTACAATTTCCATTAATGACGGCACCGTCCGTAGGGAAAGTTAGCTTTGTTGCTTCAGTTCTCTAACACAAATTAAA
Source organism: Leptophobia aripa (assembly GCA_951799465.1). Classification (NCBI taxonomy): domain Eukaryota; kingdom Metazoa; phylum Arthropoda; class Insecta; order Lepidoptera; family Pieridae; genus Leptophobia; species Leptophobia aripa. The sequence continues at coordinate 1,242,529 of OX637267.1, read as the reverse complement.
CAATATTAATATTATTTATGATTAATTAAATTATAACGTGAATTATAAATGCCTGATGCGGTATTCTTTGAATCTTTAAAATATTACACAGAATACTTTTCTTGAGAATCGAACCTAGGATCCCCTAGTTAATGTTGTAACATACATATTATTCTTTATCAAAATATTGATTAAATATAAAATTGATTTAAAAAAAATGCGTATCTTTAATATTAGTTACTAATAAAAAACAAGACTATAAAAAAAGAACAACTAGGACCTATTTCATAATCTACCGGAAATTAAGAAATAGCCAAAATGTATTTAGTTTGTGAGCGAATGACTGAACCTGATTATTCTATTCTACGTCACAAGAGTCCAATATTTGTCCATGAATCCAATAAACTGTATTGTTTGCAATATTTTCCTTTTATTTACTCAATACAAAAGTATTGAGAAAATATAAATCTCAAACGTTAAGTCAAAATATTGGAATCATTTTATAGACTAGAATACTTGTTTCCTGTGTTTTCGTCCAAATAACTTACCATATGAAACTTAATAGGTTTAAACCTACTAAGTTAGGACTTATAGAATGAAGCACGATTTCCTAAATCCAGTCTAATAGAATTCGCAAAAAATCCTGTTTTCTAGTGAGTTCCTAGTTGGTATTTTTTTATTTTTAGAAAACTAAAACAGCATATTTGCACCATTTTTACAAAGCCCACTTTCAACATGTAAAAGGAGACGAAAGAATATTTATTAAAAAAAAAAGATAATTCATGAGTACGATTCTCATCTTGAAGTTCGTGAAATTACTTTTCGTTGTTCCGCTTAAGAAACCCCACAATAAATACGCATTGTATGCCAACCAAATATTTCAACATTAAATCAAATAGTTAAACAATTTATAGCCCATCTAAGAATCTAAATGGTATTAAAAATGCGTATTGTAATATAAATTTTATTATTTCAAAGGACGAAATGACATAAGAAATGATATGAATTATGAATAGCAGTTGAAATCATATAATAAAAAAACACTTAAGGCAAATTGCACCAAAAGATAAGAACCGTTAACAAAGATCAACTTAAATCTATATAAAGAACATTCGTTTATTTCGTTACAATTTATTTAAATATTCAGGAACATACATTTTCAAGATTGTATATAATTTGAAATATAACCTATTTGACATTGGCGACACGATTATCACAATTCAGATATATATTTTGATCAATTACAGTATCTAAATAGAAGCTTCTAAATTTCCAAATTTTCCAAAAATTCTTTCCGCGGCGCCATAATTATTCGGTAACTTCAAAAAGTAATCACAGATCTATTGAATAATTTATGATTTTGCAAACCAATAACTCGGTATATTTTTCTTTGAGATGAAAAACATTATTCATTAGGCACTATTGAAAGTTTGATAAAGCCATTCAATATAGAAAGCTAGGTAAAACGGAACAAAGCTGAAGCTATTTGTCCCAAAAAGATACTTTAAACACAAAAATATACAGCATTACACCCCTGTGTTGTGGCACTCAATCGTTTTCGTCGTTATGTTACAAAAACAGAAATTTACAAAAAAGATATTCACACGATTAACTATGATGAGATGACGCAAAATATTTACTATATATTTCGTTAATGTGAGATAATATTTCTTTTTTAATAATTATTGCTTCGTTGTGTGTCTGTACATACATACAATTATTCATTCGTGGTTACCTTGTAAAGTTGTTTAAAGTCACTTATTATCAATTAAATGTTCAATAATTAAATGCTATCGTAATTTTAACGTTTGAATGTATTTTAAAATAGCAAATGATCTGTTACACAATAACTTACTATACAATCCTTACGTTTAGATATAGAAATAGATGTTCAGTTTATACCCCTTCATACTGGCTTCACGAATTATGTGGTGTGCTTACAACCCCACGTGATTTTACACTTAGGTCGCTCGGGATATTTCTCCTTGAACGAAGCAATAATGTTCTGGTAACGTTGTCGATTCAAGTATTGCGCTCTGGCGTTGTTCGACGTGTTCTTGTTGGCTGCAGCATGGCAGAGAAAACCTCCATCGAGAACCACCATCCGATAATCTTGAAGACACAGCTCCAACATCTAAACAAACAAAATCATTTATTTAAGATTGGTGATGATATAAATTAGTGTAACATTGATATATATTACAAAAAGGATAAAAATATAATAACAAAGGAAGAAAAGACTAATTTAAAACGTTCAAGTTTTATGAATTTGGGCATGACGCACCTGAATATTAATATATTACATATACACTGCAAAGTTGATACTTTGCTGTCCACATTTTGTCATAAAATTATTTATCACACAATTGTCAATAGTTGTAGTTAATGTATAAAGAATGCGTAGGTAACTAAAATTTAATAAAGTATAATGAACTTTCTATAGAATGGGGAGATGATTATTTTTCAAAGCTTCTCAGAATTTGATTTAACCAATCATATTGCCGCGAGAAAGATTCCGAGATGAATTTAATAAAATACTGAAGGTAAAATGAAACGCCTCCACTCTGAAAATACTTTTTTTTCGTTACGGCCCACTGCTATGTTATAAACAATTTTTTTTTATCCAATAAAGATCTAATTCAAAAGTATCGAATGTGAGAATAATTTATTATTAGATAGTATCAATATAACTGTTTAAGTCACTCTCAAACACCCGAGCTTATTGCATACTACAGCTTTTAAGTAAAAAAGCTGCAAACACTGTTTTCTTTAACACGGTTGAGTTACTATAACTGGCATTTAAAATAGCTATCCAATAATTTATCATAGTATAACGATTATTATTGTATATGTTTTATGACAATACATTATTTTAATAATTATTATTATTAATATTTAAAGCAAATTTCGCACTGTATGTGTGTTATATGACACTTCCATTCGATTAACGCCTAGAGCCCCCCACAACCTTTTTTACTACGTGAAATGACCGTTAACATTATAGCTAAACACAGATCACAAAATTATTATATCATCTGTGATGTGACATTAAACAAATATAATAAAAGGTTTTTGGTGTCACACCACCCACACAAAAATGACATTTCTCATTTATTCACCTGCGTCATTTTATCTTGCCTACCGTCCCAAGATAACATCTCGCTGTACCAAGGCTCCTTGTTTGTTCCGAAGTAAAGTGGCTCCCACCGGTGATATGGATATTCCCTTCGAGCTATGAGCATTGGCTGAAAATAAACTTTATATAAATACCTATATACGCACGTTATCCACCTCGTATACACATATATGTCGGAGTAAAGTACTAGATGAATTAGTTGTACATTAATTGCCTAATTGAACTACTGTTTGATTTGTTTAAAATTTATGCTATCTCATTAGTCATAGACATTTAATAGTTAACAATTTAAAAAATTGACCAATCAGAGAAAAGCTAGGTCTGAGCGCCATCTTGTTGTGGTGACAGTGTGTTCGGGATTCTAAGGCCAGTCTTTGGGAAACATTGTACAGCACGTTTGACCTAGTTGGGTAGTAGAAACATCTGTTGAAAGTGACATTGGTGCGCTGAACCTCCTTCCCTACATAATTATGTATTACAGTTGTAATAGCCATGTTTTTGTGATCGCACATTATTATCATGACGCCCACTGAGCCCATTGAGAAGTATGCCCCTTCTCCGACAAACTTTTCTTCTAGCGGCAGATATTATGAAACGAATGGCACGCTTCATTACGTTACATATAAATCATGATGTTTGGATTTTACATACTTAATTTTCAAAAAAAATTGAAGAAATAGTATAGACCTTAGAAAATGAAATAGACCTATCATTAAAAGTGGGGCTAAGACTTCGAACATAACGAATTTTTTAACCTCGGTTGCATTTTCATTTGCACTTTATTTTTTTTAAATAATTAAAAAACAAGATGGTGTTACCATCGCAAATAATCACACTCACATATAAAACTATTATCACACACAAACACACACATTAGAAACAAGTTTGTTGTTATACATGCAATATGGAAATGACAATTAGCATTCGTAATTTGTGCACGAACTCAGCGCTAAATCAGTCTGAGTACATGCAGCGAAAATTGAGTTTAGTTAAACAGTTTAACCCAGTGAAGCTGGGTTTCCTTGTTTATTTAACTTAACAGAAGTTGTCTAGTTTATGTAACCTTTTAAAGAACAAAATGTTACTAGAATGGATAATGTTATATTAATTTAAACAATGCCTTGATACGAATACATAGTTGTAAAATATTAAACATTTATTTCATTGACTTCAAGTTCTTCTATCCAAGTTCGTCTCATCACCCAACCTCTTTTAAGGAAAATAAAAGTAAACTTAGAAAACTTTATCTAAGGCTTCTTCTTTCTTAATTTTTTCGTCCGAAACCAATATGTCGAATAAACAATATTCCGTATTACTCAATTATTGTATTACTTAAAAGTCAAACTTAATTCTCATAAATATTCAACCTGTCACAGCTTGTGAATGAACGGGATGAGAAGTTTAGCAAAAGCATAAATTAATTAAATTTTAAAAGTACCCAATCCAATTTTCGATCATAATCACCCTTTATTAATTCCCGCTCAAACGATCAAGCCTTAATTCACTAAGCTCTATCGAAGCGATAAATAATTAGCCGACGATTAGTAGGATGCCACTATACGGATAAAATTGGATCGGAGCCTTCATGAACTAGCTGCCAGTTCCGGCAAACTAGGTTGACGTCTGAGAATGATCGATTTCCATTGAAAAAATAAGCAAAAGGAACATTCTCGACAGTTGATTTGATTCAACTCGTAGTCTCTTTTTAATGTAAAAAAATCATTGAAAAGTGATCTTTAATGAATCCACGATTGAAACTTTAATGAAAAGTCACCTGTACGCTTTAATATACCGAAGTTAACTAATATGAGTATAGAAGTAAGACTATTTATTACATCACATTTCACACACAAAAACACATAGAAAAGATTAACATATGTATATCTATATCTATTTACAAATATATACATTTACATATTAATATACCCCCTGTTAGTTTGCCCTGTCTTCTAATAAAAAAAATACTGTCACTTCAGTTAACTAGAAGTTTATACATATGATAAAGTGAACCTTTTTATTTTGCACTGCTACAATAACACAGAAGGGAAAACACATAGACAAAAGAGTTTGGTATATCCAGTTATATATTGTCTACTGCGAACATTACGCTTAAGAAACTTTGGTTCATTCATCACATATATATTACTTAAGAGCTTTGTTGTGAGTATGAAAATACCGGTATTAAACTAATATATATATATATAAATTCATTAAATAATGCATTGCAGTAAATATATTACGTTTAGTTTATAATCAAATCTTTTTAGTAAGGTCTATGTACATATTGAACTAATTCTAAATTACTCTGTTCGTACGCAACCAAGCTGAGAAGAAGGCAAGAAAGTCAGATTAGTTGTTTGTTTTTTTTGGAAATGATCCAAGGCCAAGCTGTAGAAAATTTTCTTCATACTTTTTAAAAGAAAAGTTTTCGACAATCCAAAACACAAGGCTGCTGAATATAGCATATAGACAGACTGATTATAGTTATAATAAAAGTAATCCAGTGACATTCAAACCCAAAAAGGACTCGGATTGATTTCGTTTTTGATCACTTTTTTATTTATTGGAATATATGTTCTATGTTTTCATGACATGACAGTTTTCTCACAAATTCGAGGTCAAAATTCATTTATTCTGTAAGGTAGGTACATAGGACCATTTTGAAATACAAGTGATTGTGAGAAGGTGAGAAGAAGCAGACAAGAGACTCGGCTTGGTTGAAAATGTTAATGTTAATTTAGTTCACAGAAATCCATCAGCCTAATAGCCGGAAATGAGATCGCTCATTGGCCATAACTTGGACAGCATAGAAAGCATGATTCTACACTTGTATATAGTAAAAAATCGACCGAGAAGCGACCTATAGCTTTTTATGGGTTCTAACAAAACTCTTCACATAATTTATAATTTGAACAAACACTTATTATACACCTTGACAATATCGTTATCACATAATTATTGACCAGGAGTCGAACACGGGACCTTATGTTCGACAGTACATAACTATTACGCCAAGTCTTCAATCACTATAATACAGAAAATATAACATCAACTATATATACACTGCGTACATTTCAAATTATCTACTAAACAATGAACGAACCTCAAGAGTATTCCGCGGAGACCGAAGCAGCCATGTTTGTAATCCAGGAAACCGTTGACAGTGCGAACAAACCTTCTGATGGAAGTACATAGCACGGTTCGAGACAACCATGTTAACCAACCTACGAAATTTTACATTAAATGTCATTGAGTTGACAATTGATATATTTCAATATGCATTCAGCAGATGTCTGAAATTATCATATAGAAAAATCGAATATTTTTGACAATTTCGAATGACTCCATTTTGTACAAAATTTGCCAGTCTTTTTTATCTTAGTATAGAAAAAACGTAACATATATATTTTTTTACAAATAGTTAATTAATACAATTATAAATTTAGCAATAAAGCAATAAAAACATTTAAATGAGTTAGCAGAATATGATAGATAAAACTCAAAAAGAAAAGCTACCAGAAAAATATTTCTATTTTATGAAAGGACTCTTTTCTATATGAAAATACAAAACACATGTACTTTCTTTATTGTAAGCATCGCATCTGTTATTAAAGTTCAAAGACATCAATTTGTTTATATATATATTACTTTAAAACATTTTTGCATGATCATACGTAAATATTTTAACATGTCTTTCATTCGCGAATTTAAGATTTCACACAAGATTAGTTAAACTAAGCGCTTTATAAGTTTCGCTTTATACGTGCCAATATCTCGGTTTAAGGTCTTGTCTAAATAGCTAAAATATTGATTACAAAATAAGCGTATATATATTCTCAATACACAATTTTCCCTTAATATGTTACGCGCGTTTCTAGAGGCATCGTAAAATTTATGATCTACATAAAGCTTTAAACATGGGATAACACCCAAAGGACTGTGGGGATAATATTTTCTACTAAAATCAATATATTCAAACCGTGTGTGTACACAAAGTACATACAGAATTAAATTTTTAAAATGTCTGATAGAATCAAAGAATCATATTATAAATACAATTAATTAAACACATTATTCATTTATTGTACCGTTTGTAAATAAAATTGATACGTTTTATCAGAGATTTTTCGTTGCCCGAGAAGATATAACGACCTGCAAATAGGCTTTGTTGATCAGAACTTTTAAGAGAAAATCTCTTTAATTTCCTGCAAGCGGCTTATCTAAATTAGTATTAAAAAGGAAAAATAAAGTAACCCCCAAAAGCTTATTAACCCGAACAAAATGCGTGCTTAATCCTACGATAAACAAAATAAAGGAATTTCATTTAAAATTTGGCGCGGCTTAAGGGGTGTCCACTGTCCTATGTATTTTAAACTGAATTTCAATTTGATTTGAAGATAGATTAAAAGATGTCTGATAGACTCATAACCCATATTTTAGTAAAAAGCGCTCTTTTATATAGGAATAATCCTTATTAAATTGCAGTCTGTAATGTTTGTCATTGCTAGCTTTTATATTAAGACAGCCGCAAATATTAAAGTTTATTTTTGTATGTTTAGGCTGTGTTTAATGTATTAAACATTTTGCAATGTTATCACGTTACGTTTTTTGATTCCAAAGCTCTTTTTTATCTGTAGATTAGATAAAAATAATAATTTAGCATTATGCCTATGGTGTCTATATTTATAACGTCAAGTGAAAGTGGCCGCCCTCTGTCGCACTAAAAGCACAATTTATCAACTTACGTGTCTTTGTCGTGAGGTATATCCTCTCCCCTTTCAACTTCAAACAGCGGCACTACAAAGACCGTCTTAGTGAATATACATCCCTCGTCGCGTTTCTTATCACCCATAAGTTTCCTCACCATTCTTAGAAATTTCGGAGCTAATCCGAAACTCGGCACCATTTCTATATCCGACACAATGAAATAGTTTGTCTTTGAAGCATTCCTCGCCACGTTTCTGCCCACGTTTATTGGATATATCATTCTATGTTCACGCCGAAACGTTGGTATATCGGACACTTCAGGCCCGGAACAATCGGCAAAATGCAAATTCGGTGCGCTTTCCTGTTTTCTATTTACTTTTACCATCATCCGTTCAATTTTCTTTTTTCTCACCCATTGTACGTATTCAGCTCTAGATTTACGGTCTAAGTTCCTGTAATTTTCTAGTTTATTTTTTAAAATGACCTCGCTGGATATATTTGTAGCAACAGATGGTACTACTGAGGTAGGTATCATCTCTTCTGGCTTTCTTATTTTTGGTGGATACCGTTTGGGGTAGAATAAATGTACTGATACTTTTGCCATGGCGGGATAGCATGAACATAGGTGTTTCATTATTTGAACTGTGACATCCATATCATAGTTGGGCACATATATTGCTAAACTGATTGGACCATCCCAATACTTAACAATTTCCACAATGTGGTAAATAAATTCTGGCGTCGCTTGTGTGGCATACGTCACCGCGTCGTGTTTTGACTCGTTAATAAATTCTGTTCCTCGGATTGCGTTATATATGACTCTATACGGTCCAGTGATACCAGATTCAGGTGATGAAAAAATTGGAAAAGTTCCCCAATCAATGTTTTGTGGAAGGCCATAATTAAATTCACAATAGCTTTTGTTTTGATTGGGCTGTCGGCCTCGTAAGAAAGCTCCAGGTTTGTATTCAAAATCACCGATTTGTGGATAAGTGTGAGGTCTGTCATGATGCTTAAATGCGTACAAGTGGAATATCACAGTAAGAGTAACAACAAAGGAAATAAACAGCAGTAATGTGGAATGTCTACGTGTGAGTCTATACATGTATGCCCCACATACCCGCATACATCTCGACATGTTTCTAACTCATAACTTTCTGTTTTAATTTTCATTAAATAAACATGATTTAGATTTACCTTATTTCATTTAATTTCAACTCAAAACTAATATCATTCACAATCTACATTTTAATTTAACTTTGTGTACACTTTTTTGGTTACAAATGTAACAACACAACAGAGAACCTATTTATCAAGCTTCAGCATCCTCACTTTTCACCATATACTTTTCGTAATTCATAACACTGTATAATTTTAACCTCTAATTTGTGTTAATTTAGCATTTTAATATAAATATTGCAACAACAAATTCTTGTTTTAACGACTTGAATATTGACAGTTGCGCGCGCAATTCTCTATGTTTTGGCAATAGACAAGGGAAGTGGTAAAGCGCATGTCGGAAGGAAATCAATAGTATAAGGCTTTTTTTAAAAGACTTGCAAATCTTTAATGAGTACTATATATACATTAAACATCCGAATGTTGACAATTAATAAGTATAAAAATTAAACTAAAACATTAAAATAAATTTAAAACGATTCGTTCTTATGACAGAGAACGTATAACGTATAAGTATCGCGATACTTATACGTTAAGCGAGAAAAACACCTGCTCTTGGGCGCCTAACAATTTCTTTAAGACGCGCCTGTAACGTCTGACACTCTTGGAACTTGGGGTTCCACTTTACTTACTTACTAAAACAGTTTTCGAAGTTGGAGGAAAGACTATTGTACTTTGAGCTTTTATGTTATTCTGCCCGCTCCGCCGCTCCGCCGCTCCGCCAAGCTAGCTTTTGTGCTTGTTGGAGGATGGTAGCCTAACGTGTCAAGGGATCAAAGTGTTTGGTCGTTTACCATCCTCTCTTCTTTAGTTGGCATAAAAAAGGGTTTTACATATATAATTAATTTATTACGTAAAAATCGATCGATAATTAGCATGAGTTCAAAAACCATATGTCATTTTATTTATATACCTGTACATACAAAGGTGGCACGTGTTTATAATACAAATTAAAAAAAAACAACTTACAAATACAAAACTTTACAAAACAATGGTGTTATTCTTCCTCGATGGTTTAAAATCTACGAGTAAAAGCCGTATGAAGAACACTTGAGTGACAGCTTACACGAACTCAATTTTAACTTTGTTTTCGTAAGTTATAAAGTTAAAGGATTATAAGGACATGACTTTAAAAGTCTACATTTTATTAAACGAGAACTTCTGGTTTTCCCTATATGTCGAGGATAATAAAATATGCTAAGTATTATTACACAGACATAATCGCCAAAATAAAGACACGTCCATCGTATATCAGTAAAATGATTAGAGGACAAAGATCTCTTTAATGTGTCGGCAATACTTTGTTATTTTAATTGTCAGTAGCACAATTTTGTTCACTTTAAAATTAATTGTTTATTTTAAAAGAGCAGCTATCGAGTTTCTTGCCGGTTCTTCTCGGTAGATGACTGCCTTCCGAACCGGTGGTAGTGTAAAAATTTGACGATTCAAAAGTGTCTTTATAAAGACCTACTTGAAGAAAGATATTTTGAGTTTTATTTTGGTTCCGGGTGAAAATTTACATGAATTTTCTTAGTTTTTAGCCCTAGCAATGAGGCAGTGTAATTTTTTGCTTGAATATAACAATGAAACACAATTAAATATGGAAACAGATATTTTTTGATCCACGTTAGTCTAGTCCGAAATAACGAGTTATAGGAACCGCAAAGCGTCAAGGCTGTCGTTCGTGAAAAATGTTTTCACTTTATTTGCTTGTTTACTAAAAACGGTGCAAATTCTTAATTGAAACTTAGCATAGAAAATATTTACTCTATTTACATTTGTTAAGTATTTACCTTGGCTTACGTAGGAAATTGTAGGATTAATTGAAGATGTATTTTGTATTTCACTTATGAATGCAAGTGAAATTTCAAGAAGTATATAAGTACTTTTTGAAATTTTCAAAACTTGTAGTTGAAAATTGATTCAATACATAATATAATACAATTATATTTACTTTAAGAACATTTTAGATTTTTCATAATTCATTCACAGCAATTAGATTAAGAATAGTTACACAAGTTATACCATCCCTATCCAAACATTTTTTCAAGTTGAATTAAATTTGTAAGCCAAATTAGGTACAAATTATACGATACTTAAATGCTACATGTTTTTACTTGCAAATTTATTTAATAAACATTATAGGATATTATTGCAAAGAATAGATATTGTAGGTGGTTATTTTATTATGAAATCAGATACATACAGAAGAATATACTATACAATAGAAGGAATTTGAGAGAACTCAATTGGCTCAACAACATAATACTACCATACGGAGGGTTTCCAGTTCCCAAGTTCGATTCCCGGTACGACAGACATGTTAGCTGTGGTCTAGTTATTTAATAAATATGAGTTAAATGCCTTTCTTATATAAAAATGTAAATTCGAGTAGAGAACTGTATTAACCCATTTACTTAAAGTTTAGTGCTTGATGAGGTACCACTTCCGCATTGTCAGTTATGTTAGTATCATGGCAGATAATTTTAACTTTAAAACACGCTACGAACAGTTCCCACTCAGACGTACAGTGAAATACTTCTGAAACAATGAAGAAATCTTTGCAAGAAAAGTTTAGGAACAAAATTAATTTTGTGAAACCCCTCTACAGGAATAGAAGTGATCAAGTTTCAAATAAAATTATACCATTTAAAGACAGGATATTAAAACGAGGCGAATTTGACGTTAAAACTGCAGGATCATATATAATTAATGTTAATAACAACGTTTGTGAGGAATATAAGGTTAGGCTCCCCGGTAATTGTGATAGTGTGTATACGAAAAACAGAGGCTATAATAATTTACAAACACATAGCAAAATTGAGAATCTGAAATATAAAAATGGTGTGGTCGCTGAAGATAATACGAAAGTTATATGCAATAAGGTACAATTTATACATAGTTATATTGTTTAATAAACTTTTAAAATGTATGTTGCTTCATCACACATTAAAACGGATTCATGAAAATTTATCATATTTTTATAAACTCATGGCCTAATTAGAAGTAAAATTACATGATATGAATAACCGGTGTTTACGTTCAGTGTAAGCAATAAAACAATGGAGGTGAGGATACTACCTTCCGAACCGGTGGTAGTGTAAAAATTGTCGATTCAAAAGTGTCTTTATAAAGACTTACTTGAATAAAGATATTTTGAGTTTGAGATATACAGCTTTTAAAATGTGTTAAGTTTCAACAATGTTCCCTTCAAAACATACATTGAAGTCACATAAATTCTGACAACATAAATTAAAATGCTCCCAACGACATTAAATTCTTTATTTTGGAAGGTAGTGCATTAAAAACGTATACTCCTTTATAAGTGTTTGTGGATGTTGGTCGAGTTCTATGTAACTTTTGCTATTACTATCAGAAAATTCACGATCTTTATAGTGTTTCTATTGTTTTATTTTTTGTAAATAACTTAGTTATTTTATATTTGCTAAAATATTAATGAATTAATTCGTGTTTATAAAGAAAAAATTCAAAATAGCCCTCATTTTCTTCTTTAAACCTTACACACAATCCAGTTTGTAGCGGTGCTAGACTAAGATTAAAATGCTAAAATACTACTGTATAAAGGTATTTTTTTTGTTAATAGGTTCCCGATACATATCTCCGAGTGTACCCAGCTCCAAAAATCCTTGATGAGACAACGTGTTCAATTATAATCCGTTGCATGATATGCCAATTTGGGATAACAACTTTTCTTATACTTTGGACTATTTTTAGTGTATTTACTATCCAACATTTTGAAGGTAATTGTATTATTTACATATAAGACTCAAGTTTTATGATACTAAAGCAAGTTTTGTTTTTTTTGTCAAAGTATTGGACTAATAATAATTATTTTAAGGAAAGTAAGCTAAGCTGATCAATTATAAAAATTGGGGGTTTCAAATTATATAATCCAATGGTTATTATATAATCGGTGTTCGTACATTATGTATAAAGACAAGTGATTGAATTTTTTTTTGAAAACATAACACATTTTTTTTTAATTGTTCTTTTACCAAATCGACCAATGATTGTGACATGGGAATATATGTCATAAATGAACCAATAAAAACGTGAAGAAGTTTCTTATTACATTATAAACTCAAATTTTAGGTCCCCACGAAGAAAAAGTTACAAAAGAATTCGAAAAGGATCAAAAACAGCTTGTTATTGACTTAGCAACGGAATTAAGACAGGTAAATCCGCTTAATTATCTCAAATAAAATTATTTGTTTATTTATATTTGTTTGGCTCTGGTAGGTTGATACAATACTATACATTTATATATACAGTATACACTCTATATAACGACACTGAAGGGTCTGTGCAAATTTTATGGTGTTATAGAGAGTTTAATGAAATAAATTATCATTTTATGAAATATTAGGTACACCATCCAAAGCCAATTGATTTCGACGCTTTAGAAAGTATGTGGTTAAAACATGAACGAGATTTTAACGACTATTTCTTCTCTTAATTCCGCCTCTCAACAATTGCTGTAAATCACTTAATTATCACAATCAAACAAAAGACAATAACACATATCATAATTACAAATGTCACACAAGATAATGTTTAATATTCCCTCCTTCATTTTGGCCAATATTAAAAAAATATGTTCCACTCAATTTGCATATCTCATGAAAATGAAATCTGAATATTTAACCACGTGTTCCTTGCCGCTCTGAATACCAATAGGATTACTATAAAAAATATTCACTTGTAACCAATAAATTATTTGATCTAAATTAGATATAAATATGACAGATCATTCAAAATGATCCTTGTGCAGTAAATACAGATTTTTTAAGCGTGATCACTAATTTACCGTGTCCTTAAAAAAGTTATTAGGACGAATTATTCGTAAGATTTTTTATCGTTCAAATGGTATGTCACATTATAATAGTACTTGCTGAACAATGTCTTTTCTTCTTAATAAAGTCTTTGAATTTATTAAGAGGCAAATTTGGAAAATTATTTGGGATTTTATTGAAAAAGCGTATACAATTTACCGAGAATGAATTAGAGTTTCCTGGTGGATACAGCGCGTTATTACTTATTTCTAGTGTAATGAAAATGCACATCAGCATTTTAATTAAATTTGTATACACGTATAAAATGGTTAATTACTAACACATCCTACGAATGTGAATGTGAACATAGTGAGGAACGGTCTCTTTTAGACCCAATAAATTACATAAAAATACTTTAAACAAAAATAACCAAAGAAAAGGCAGAATCCAAAAAAGTGATATTATTAAGCAAAAAATAATTGTTTCATCGACTTGAAATCAACTTATTAAAGCAACTTTTTTTCCTTTTTATTATATGGATATAATATAAAATAAAGTACATAAACTTGGTAATCATAGTATACAGACTTCCTCAAAAGAATGTAGTATATTTTGTTTAGCGTTTGATTAACTATCGTCAGATGTTGCTCATACAAACTGAAATTAGGCACTTTAAAATTGTTATCTTTCCTTTATACGGGAATTATCAAATGATTATTTAGTATATAAAAGAGTTTTATAACTGTATACAGAGTTAAGAGTAGAATTTATCATATAGAATGATATATGTAAGAATTTCATAAAAAAACGATGCATATAAATTTCACTTATAACAACAAGACTTGAGAATAATTTCAAAGTACTTTGAAGATATTTCTTCAAAATATGAATACATTTATCTCACGTGAATAAATTTTGTTGACGGCAAATTCGCGCTTCGATGAGCTTCATAAAAATATCGTCTTAAAGCTCGATTATAAGTCGGAGACATATACTAGTTTTTAGTAAAATTTTATATTACATTATGTCATGTACGCAACAAAGACGTAACGCGTCGTGTTTGGTGCTTTACAGCAATCATTACCCGGAGTCTTGATTTTAGCAGTCTTATATAAAAATATTACCATGAAACTTACATACTTAAAAAGGTAATGATTATACGACCAGAAAATGCATTATATGTGCAGGTTTGTGTTAATTATTATAATTTTAACATTGACTACATGAATCACGTTTCATATTTAATGGCGTTAATGATTGAATATGCCGAAACTAATCCTTTGTATCATATTAATTACCCGTTTCATTTGTAATATTGTGCAGTGTCAGTTAATAACATGATATCGGTCGTTAGTCAAACTGTTGACTATCAATTCACGTAACAATATGAGATAGCATTACATAAATTACTGTAGACGATGATTCAATGAAATTGAGAGGTGTACATGCGACTCTTTATTGCATGCAGCTTGTAGTAAACTGAGACTGAACCACAGAAAACGGAGACTGTGCCACAGAAAACTGAGACTGAACCACAGAGAAAACATTTAAAATGCATTAACATAAATAGTAAGAATCTAATACTAATCACATGGTTTTATATGGAGAACGCGGTTGAATTGCACAACCTATATACATACTAGATGTCGATCACCAGAAGTAGCATTACAGACTACTGAATAGTGAATATGGAAGATAGTTTGAGAAGACATCAGGAGTTAGTATGGCATATTTGTAGTAAATAGCGTGTTGAGGTTATATGCATGCAGATGATGTGAATTCACATTTCACAGGTTAGATTACAAAAAAAAACACATATTAAACTTAATTACGCAATACACACAAAGAACAGAACAGTGTGGATTCTAACGAAAAAGAGTCTTTATAATGATAAAGTTCATTGACCCTTCGGTAAGAAAATCGATAGATTTTTATTAACATCGTGGAACACGTGCCGTATCGGCGGATAACTTTAGGTTTCGCAAGAAATTTAATTTCGCGTTTTCGAATCGAAGGGTTCTTCAGCATATCTCGTCTTTCGAAGCAATATATCGAGACCGAATCAGACTTGTCCCTTATGGTGCTTCAGAATAGATTACGTTGATCTCCATATTTGAAAATACATTCAACCGTTATACGACCGGTGAATTGAATAATGTTAAGTTGATTTGGGTATAGGCTATCTCGATTTGTGTTACATTAAAATCTGATGCTTTATATCTTTTGATTATATTAAATATGCCCCCAAACATCTTATGTACTAAATATATTAACAAAACAAGATAATAAAACATGGTATACACACAACTTAAAACGCATCTTTAACACATAGAATCGACTACTTATAGTTAACAAAGTCTTGAACAGTAGTTATTATTCTTAAATATGTATAAAACTCCAAACTTTTAAGTTAAACGAAATGTAGATTATAATTACCTTTTTCTTGTATACAGTGTTTATTAACAACCATATAGTGTTTATCCGTATGTGGAACATTAAATTATCTTTGCCGTGTTTGAAATCTAACAAGAGTATTTTCAGTGTACCATTTATTTCAGCGTTGAAATAAATGTCAGCACACGTCCACAACAGTGTTTTCCTTTCACTGTGAGACCTTATTTCTGAACGTGCGGCAACCTCGGGGGAACGAATAGGGTTGTATTCTTTAAGCATTCCTTTTGAAATGCTCAAGAACATTAAAACTCTGTATATTATTAGAGTAATCTTAGCTTACACTTGGAGTTGTATAGTGTTTTTGTAATCTTGTAGGTACAAATATTGTATAAATAAATAACAATATGTTTATTTTATTTAATGATGCAACATTCGCCAGCCCCATTAACTGGCTTAGCTTAGTCACATACAAAAAAAAGAATAGGCAAATCCCTGGGTAAGACAATTCTCAATTTTAAAAGGAGTAAATCGTAAGTTATATAACATAAAGTTGTTTAAACTTTTAAACAACTAAACTACTCTAAACAACTTTTAAATCGTTTTTTAATACGGGTCAAGGGCACTTAACATGTAATAACACTTTTTTATTGTCAACCCTATGTAAAATCTCAAATAGGGGCAGATTTGAATAATAGGAAAAGGAAATGTGTACAGTTGGCTGAATATTCATAATTTTTCATGTTTTCTTCCTGTACATCAAAGCAAATTCATAATCCCTTTTTGTTGGATCGTAATCTACCCCTTGATGATTCAAATACAAGATTTATAACCAGTATTGTTGGGCAGTGCTGGCCATGTACGTGTTTTACATCCAAAAGATAATCGCGGATTAGAAGTTATCACTTATTTACTTATTAAGGTAACATAAATTTAAAAAAAATACAATACAAAATATATATGTTAAGATTTAAGACTCCTTGCTTATAAACACTATAAGATGTGAGAGAATCACATGGACCCAAGTCAGCAATACAGTCAATCTGCGTCATGAGATTAATGATCATGAGTCAGTTTTCACAAATTTCGTATAAAAATAACGATTTTCAATCAGAGTCCGCCAAAGGTTGTATCGCCCCTGGTTTTTTTTACATCATTACAATTTGCTGGTACTTTTTATATAAAAAATACAAACATAATATTTCTAATATTGACATATACTTTTGAAAAACTAATTAACGACTGGTGCTTTCCTCACGTTTGAGCATCGCGATACAGCTTGGAAATACTACCAGCATTGTGGAGCCTTACCACAAAGACTAAAAAAACTGTTGTGTGCTGAAA